>JAGFPH010002308.1:44834-58218 GCA_018207615.1 Philaenus spumarius | reverse complement strand
TGCTTTTTCTGGAACAATCTATATTGTGTAGTTTTCTCTTTTTGTGGAATATTCTATGACATCCTGTCATGTCATTCATTACCAAGTGACCTTTGATTTTTTGATGTTGTTCTTTTTGTGCATAGAAATGTATTATATTTAATATTTTAAATTTTCTTTACTGCATTAGTTTATCTGTATTTTTTATCAATATCATTTAATTAATTATAAATATTTAAAAGAATCTTTTATTCATTTATTTATTCCAATTACTTTCCCCTTATATTATGTTATTTTAAATTCTCTTTGACATTATTTATGAAAATAAATATTTTATTATTATTTCAAGTTTGCTTTCATTTTACATGCCCTGTTCAAAATATATCTTAATTATCATTTATTTGACTTATTCAAGAAATGACATATGTTACAGTGTTCCCATTTTAATGAAGATCTTTCACAAATTCTCATTTATTACTCTTACTTAAAGTTCAAACAAATTAAGTATTGAGTTTTTAAAATTAAAATATGTATCACAATACCAAACCTCTCCTCAAATCCTATAATCTGTCCTTGTTCTGGTTCCTACCTTCTTCTGCCAATATTGTTAGAACTGGATGGAACAGTTATAAATTTGTTTGTTAACAGCTGATGCAAAAGCCGCAGAAGCAGCTCAAAGTGCATACTATGATCCCAACAAGCCTCAGTGTGCCTATGTGCCTCCACCTGCATACTATGTAAGTTGGTCTAAATATTGATTTTCCATAATATATACAACAATATACTCGTGATACACAAAATAGAAACTTGCCAACAAATTCTGTAGGTGGCAATGGATTCAAAATACTCCATAACAAGTGCATCTAGATTAGGCAGTTTAATTGTAAAATTTATACTCAACATAGTTTTCTTAAAACTTGTTTAGTTTAATTTGATATTGGTTTCTTGTTAGTGTTCTTGCTAGCTGTCCATATTACAAAACATTTTTATTTATTATAACATTGTATTCTAATTTGCCTGTTATACTTGCCTATTTTGATATCTTTAACTATCTACTTGTATATCTGGAGTATGCAAATTAACAATTATTTAATATTAAATTTGCTCATGCAGTTACAATTACTTAGAAACAACAAAACTCAACTAATAAAAACAGAAAAAAATGATACTAGCTGACCTGTGTTAATATTTCGCATGTTAGAAGTAGGCCTACTTACCTGGTTTAATTAAGGATATTAAGTTTATTTATTCATGTTGGTTTAATTTTACAACAGCTTATAACACTTTATGTTGATTTAAATTGATTGATTTGCATAATAGATTACATTTGCACTTGCATAAAGAATGTAAAACATGTAAATAATAGCTGTCATGTTAGTTAAACACATTGTTAATAGATGGCGCCTTTCATTAGGAACCATTACAGTGACTAGATAGATACAGTGCGGCCATACGGAAGAGGCGTCATCTGCTCAGAAGTATAATGTAAACAATAGTGTTGTATCTCTTTGTAATTATAAGAGAAATTACCTCTTTGTTTTTTTCTTTTTATAAAGGGAAAACATGCTATTTAATTGTTACAGTTTGATATTTATATTGAAATTAAATAATAAAAATTGCATTCTGTTATTTCGTGCAAAAAGATATAACAAATAGAATATAAAAGATAAGAATTTAGGTTAAACACAGGTGCCGGCCAATAGGAAACAAGACTTCACTTGGCCGTACTGTATCTATCTTGTCACTGTAGGAACCATATGAACTATCTATCAGCTGTCATGTTAGTTAAACAGAGTGTTAATAGATGGCACATTCATTAGGAACCATATGAAGTATGATATACAAATTTTTTAATCAATTTTTGTAATGAAAACATGATTTTAAGCTGTTTGTCTATTTTTCATCAATAGCGGGGAACATAAGCTTAAAAATTATGCTTGAATAAATAATTTTGATGAAAAATTGAGGGAGTTATTGCTTAGCTACAAAAAAACATCTTTGAGAAATAATATATAAGGATTACATTAATGTTGTTTATATGGAATAAACATAGGTAATCGTCAGGGCCCAGATCTTTATTTAAATAAATATTTTGCAATTTTTGAGGATAAATAAATATTTTGTTAGTTTGAGAAAATATACAAATTCTTTCTTATTTAATCTAAATATAATTTAATATTTCTCTAATTCTCTTCTTTAAAAAAAAATAATGTACAAAGAAGAAAAGAATATAAATGGAAATACAATTTTCCAATAAATACTACAATTTTAACTAAATTCTAGGCCTACGAATAAAAAGGGAAGTAATGAAATGAATGCTGTGTTCTTAAAATAGCTTGCTTCCTGCAGTTGTAAAGTCGCTCTAAAACATCATTCTTTTCCCCCAGACTCAGTACATGTTAAGACTTTGACCTTGGTCGGGTAAAAATGCTGAAAGTTAAAAGTAATTCAAGTTCTAAGATAAGAGAATTTGTTGCGGAGTTTCCGGGTATTTTCAAAAGTGATGGTGATATTTTGTATTGCAAAATTCGCTTCATTCAGGATCAAAGAGGGACAGTTTTACAACACTTAAAAAAATAATAAGGAGAATTCAGCAAAAACAAATTCTGCTCAACAAAGCCTATTGACTACGCAACTGGGAAGTACTTCATGTAAGTCGGAATATTATTTTGATCTAGCAAAAAGCTTTACTAAGTGCTGACATCCCTGTCTGAAAACTTCAGAATGACCATTTTTGTAAATTTCTCAAAAAATATACTAACCATAAAATTTCAGATGAATCTACATTGCACAAAAACTATTTGAGCGATTGTTATGACAACTACTTGTCTAAAATTAGGAGTTTCCTTGATGAAATAAAATTTGGGTTTCTATAAATGAAACAACCAACACAGAGGTTACTATACAGCCAGTGTGATCTTCAGTGTTTTATCTGAAGACAAAGAAGAGTATGCAAAATCATTCGGGCTGACAATTGAAAAACTTGCGAAAACCAACCATCAAACAATTGCTAAATGTTTTAATGAATCTAGGAATCTTATTTGGCCAAGTGGATTAAAATACAATTTGTTAAAATTATTGTTTAACAAAGGTTGAAATATTTACTGATTTAAAAAAATTATTTGCATGTCTATATTAATAGTATTTTGGTAAATAATGTTTATGTGTCCTTTATTAGATGTTTTCTTTTTTTTTTCACTATAGCCAAATTGTGTGAGATATTTGTCCTAGGGAGTTTTCTTTTTCTTAAAAAAAAACATTTGGGAAATGCTCAAATCTTTACCATCAAACTTGTTTTTATCTATACAGTAGAGTCCCGCTAATCCGAACTAATTGGGACCGAACACTGTTCGTATTAGCGGGAATTCGGAATAGGCGGATTTCATAAATAATATCAACATATTGACATGTTAATGGGTAAATAATGTGCGGGGACATCTGCTAATGGCAGCTCTATACAGCATTGATCGGCTTGTGAACAGGTTCAGTGAAAGTCGGAAAGGAAATGCATTTCCTCCGATGACTCATAGCGTCGAGACATTACCTACCCCTCTCCCTACAGTGTTTCAAACATATTTATGAATCATTGCACTGAGCACTAGTCTACACTCGATTCCACGCACACCGTGCAGTACAGGTCTTATGACAGAATAGACATGCTACTACCTTTACAGGGAATATCTCGTTTATTGTCATGCGGGTTGCTTATTTATTTAAGTTATTTATTTATTGTACAACACAACATCTATAATTCACAGTTAACGTTATCATTAATTGTGTTGTAATTGTAGTAGTCGTAAGCTTTATAATCTTATTGCTTATTTATTTGTCTTTTACATTTGTTCAGGAGGCTCCTCCGGCGTACGAAATGAATGGCAAGAAAACTCAGTAATCCGAAGACAATAACTACGCCTTGCCAGAACGGCTCAATAAAATGCTTTATAAATATTTAAACCATGAGGCCATCCATCCTCACTATTTTTCTTTTCATTTGCATATTGTTTTCCATCACATTAACCTATTATTAAATTTTAATGATTGATATCAATATCTTGATATTCTTTAATTAGATTTCTTTAACTATTATTCAATTTCATGTAAAACTAGTTATAAAAAATAATAATTAAGAAAGCAAGAATAGTTTTATATTGTCTGATTATTTTAAAATAAATGTAATAAATTTGATGTCACTATTTTAGTAATCATTCCAATATTTATTAGACTAATGTATTATTTAATAAAAATAAATATATTTTGTATTGGACTTGTACCTTATGAAAATTGCACCTTTTCATTGGAAGGTTGGGTAATTTTATCTAAATATGATATTTATTTATTTCAATATTTAAATAAATTTCATCATATATTTTACAACTTGAAGTTTTACTTCTTCGAATTGTCCTTCGTGTCACAAATTAAATAAATGCTAAGCCTTATTTACTGCTGTGGCTATAAGAAATATGTTTCTTGGCCTTACCAACTATAACCTCCTCTACAATCGAACCTAATTACTAGGTCTACTAATATAAAATGCATAGATTTACTTACTATTTAGTAAGCATTTTCCTACAATAGTATTTGAAACGGATGTTACCAAACCATTTAATCAAAATATAAAACAATCAAAGCTAACATAACTGAACATTGCCTGTTTTTTTGGGAGTAAAATTGTTTTCTTGGTGAATTGGAAGATTTCCAAAACTACTCAGTTCATAGAGTGTTTAAAACAGTAGTTATTAAACAAAGAAAACTATATTACACATGAAACTATTAATATTACAAAATATATTCAAAATTTAATGAAAAATGTAACTAACTAAACTATTTTATTTTCAAAAATCGTACTCAATAATTATCAAAATCAACCAGAATTGATGTTTATAACCTATGTATTTTTAACAACGCATGTAGGAAATAATGTATTTAGCTTAACATATATATGAATACCAATATATTCATTCATAGCTTATGTTGTGAATTTAAAGAATATTATATAAAGGGGAAATTTAAATAATGTTATTGGTTAGTAAATTGTATTAATATTTATTTAATATTTAAGTTAACGCAGTTGAAATATAAAATATTTTGTACTCCACTTATATTATTTTTATTGGTTAAAATATCTATTGTTACATTGGTTTGTTTCTTAATTGTTTGTATTGTAAAAAAATAAATGTATAAATGATAATTGTTGTTTTTCTTTTAAAATAGCATTTTCTCAGTTACACTACGTCTTGCATAAGTGAATTTACAATTATTGCATATAGTTTTACTAAGGGTCGGCTCTAGCTGTTGGCCATGTTGGCTGACACTCCATAAGACCAATGTTAAACTAAAATCCAAATTTTTCCTTTATTTTTGATAATTATGAACGATATGTCATTTTAAAGCTATGGCCAATATGCATGCAAATGGCTTTTCCAAAACTAAGAAAAACATTTTGTTTAATATTTATTAACAATTTAAAACATTGATTTTTAATATTTTTTAATGTTGTCACTATTAATTATAGCGAAAAACTACCAAGCCATTCGCATGAAGAATTTAGTCCCCAAGTGTTTGGTATTTTTTTTAATGCTATTTGAATAATTTTGTTCCCAAGAGTTTGGTATTTTTTTAAAAACGCTATTTGAATAATTGCGGGTTTTAAATGGATTTAGGATGAGCAATGTCCGCGTAACCTACCGCCGCTATAGGGAGTTGCCGGTTGCTTTCTGTTTTATAAGAGCTGACCCTTAAGGTTTTGACTTGTAATAACGGTCTGAATAATCTACTCGTAGGGTTTCATGACGATAACATTACTTGTGTTTGCTTCATATTTATGTCTGTCATTATGTGTGTCATGTTTCGATGAATTGCCATTCTGACGAATACCTCCATTCGTCGGACGAATCAAAAGCTCTATTCTGTTGGAGGTACAAAATTGGAATTATTCTATTAACCTTGACTTACAAAAATTAACCTTTCCTTTTGGTGAAACACACTAGTTTAAATTATTTATATAGATCTAGACTGGGCCTAACCTAAAATTGTTTTGAATTATTGATTCTACTAAACCTAATCAACTGTTACTGCATGCAGTTGGTTGCAACAGTAATATTTACTTTAAAACTTTATGAAAGCCTATTCATTTTATTTATAATTTCTTGTTTTTCATATTTAAATATTTAAAAAAACTTCTATCAAAGGAATTCAGTCATTACGACAATATTATTAATAATTCACTTGTAAAGAAAATGTATTGCAATCTTAGATGTTTCGTGGTATTTAGTTTGTACTTGTACTGATCATAATGCGCAAACACCGATAAAATAACTGCTGGGCCGAATTTGATGAAATTTCACCAACAAAGTCAATATAATTTTTTATTCTTGAGATTTAGTGCAGGAAAAATGGTTACATACTCACACTAATCTTTTATAAAAAAAAGTGCTTTACTGACCATGAACCATATAAATATGTATACAAATTTGCTTTTTATTTTCGGACTTATAATGATAAGTTATTCTGGAAATATTGATACTTAGGCAGTTAATTAATATTTCATGGTACCTCTCTAGTAACAAAACTTTCAAAATTATTTTTCAAATGTCACCTCTCAAAGTACTATACTGTATAAAATATCAAATATTTTGATGAATTAGGCCCATACATTTTTGTTAAAAATTTCAAAAAAAGAATTAAATTAATGAAGTTTTTCCATCCAATTATGAAAAATAAATAAAAAATGTTTTTCGAAATTACATAGTACTGCTACAGTATGTTCAGTAAATTTTAATTTAAGGAGGTAATCGTTTTTTTTATCAGCTCCAGCCAGAGTATCAAAGTGTACAAAAAGTTTTTGTAACCCATTTCGGTAAAATTTTGTTTAAAAAAAACAAATACTTTTTTTGTGTGTATATTAAAGATTGGAGTTTAAATAATTTTGCTTGGTAAAATATTTATATTCAGTTAAATATATTTACACAAGCATTGCTTACAAGATGTGTCATGTTAGCTTATCAACAAAGGCTTACATTATTCATCTGTAGATAACCACATTCTTAGAGTTGATTTCATTTAATGCATATCATGTAGGCTATTTATGCCACTGAAATTAATTATCCTATTCAAATTGTTTTGGTATTGCGGCACAATTTGATAATTAGAAGCCTGTTTCAATTTATGTTAAACTGATATTAACATTGTACTGGTTTTCCTTTTATACAACACTAAAGCATCATACACTGTACTTTTATTTAAGGCTGCTGGTCTGATCCAGCTTTGCCACGGATAGACAAATCAAAGTTAAATGTATATTAACCTAAAAAATACATCAATAAATATATTATACTATGTATTTCTTATGGGGACTTTTTAGTAACTTTGACCCCCCAAACTCCCCTAAAATTTCAAATTTTTTGAAAACTTTTCTTAGCGAGCACCTATGAACCTAGGAAACTACATACCAAATTTCATTCCAATCCGTTCGGTGGTTTTTGTGATGAGTGAGTCAGTGATATTTATAAAAATACTAGCTGCCCGATCCGGCTTTGCACGGGTAGCAAATCAAAGTTAAATGTATATTAACAACAAAAAATATCAATAAATATATTACACTATGTATTGCTTATGGAGATTTTTAGTAACTTTGACCCCCCCAAATTCCCCTAAAATTAAAATTTTTTTTGAAAACCTTTCTTAGCGAGCACCTTTTTTTTACACCTTTCTTTGTGTAAGAAGCTATATACAGTCAACTCCCAATTAAACGGAATCGGTTTATACGGGTTACGGCTTAACCGGGTTGAGAGTCGAGAGAGATGATTGGGCAAGAAGTGAAAAAATACGGGTGACAGGAGGGCGGGCGGCCTTGTAGCAAACGAATAACGACTAACACGAAACTGATGCTACTGCAATCACGAGTAGCATCTATTCACGTTTTGTTAGCGAATAGAGTAGCAGTTATGTTATTGACTTAACATCTCTAGCTGAAAGTGACACAAGGCACAGCTCTGAGTTACGTCGAAGGCCTTCTTGACTATTTAAACAGTCAAGCTCGTGTTACAAAAAGTAAGATCCACAATTTTGAAAAAGGAAGCAAAAGCGAAAAATAAAAAAACTCTGACGGACTATTTTACTCGTTGTTGAACATTCTGGACTATTTTAATCGTGTTTGAACTTTGTAAATAATATATTGCTGAACTGCTATTTCAATCTAAATAATGCTCTGTGTTTGTAGTTTTTTATACGTTTTAGGAGTGATTAAAGGTACAGTATAACCATTATGTTTATAATTCTTGCATAATACCTTGTATTTGGGCCCTATACTATAACAAATTGCTTTAACTGAGATTTCACATTATCCGTGATGGTCTTGCCAGTAATTATCCCGGATAATCGGGGTTTGACTGTGGATCAAATTTCATTCCAATCCATTCGATGTTTTTTTTTTGTAGGGAGGTAAATCGCCGTTTCGCGTCAAGTCACGTAACTCAACATTTTCTTTTTTTGTAAGGAGGTAAATCGTCGTGTCACGTCACGTAACGCAACGTTTTCGCTTAGACCGGTGTGTTGATTATGTATACTCTCTTATACATATATATACTTGTGTATAGTATATATATGAAGAACAAGGACTGATGACAATGCAATATTAATTTTTTGGGTGTAGTAAGTGAGCACTGATCATGGTCCCCGGAACATGTTTTCGGGTGTCATTAAAAACTTTATATACAGGGTGATTCACGACGATATTTACACATATATATATATATATGATTTTTAATGACACCCCAAAACGTGTTCTGGGGACCATGATCGGTGCTCATTTGCTACTCCTAACCTTGGGTCTTACCATAAGGGCCACTGCAATACCTCATTTTTCCTGTGGGAATGCCCTAATAATTGCAAATAGTTGAAAACATAGGACGAAAACAATACTTTCTCCATATACTAGGCATAGGGGGGAGAAAGTAAAAATAGAAGTATCACTACTGTACTTAGAAGAGGGTCTTATAACAGTTGTCTTTATCAGTTAACAGAAAGGCTTCATAGCATAATTAACTGCAAGCTGCACTTCTGTACATATTTTAATTTTTGTAATTCTTAACCGAGCATAAACAACGGCTGTTTAGCCAATAAATATGGTTCATCTAGCTATTTACCAAAATTAAAACTGACTGGTTAAATAAATTTTAAACTTAAAGTAGAGATCCTGATCACTTTAGAAGAGAGAATATTTTGCTATTTTGAAACGACAAAAAAGTACAAATAAAATTAGCTTCAGTGTTAGTTTTTGTATTTTAATTTAGTTTTTAGTGTTTCGTAAGTACACTTGAATATTTCCATTGGGAAGAAAAACAATATTTGTGCAAGATATGACCCAAAAGAGAATTTCCAAAATTTTTAGCGAGTTAAGGTCAGTTTTGCTCGGAAACCGATGATATTGGACACCGTGGGGCTACACGGTTTAAAGTTTGGCACAGACATCACGGGTTAACTCAAGGACGGACTAGGATGCATTGAGAACGTCATACTGAGTGAGCAAAACAAAGTATTTTGGTGTCATTAAAAACTTTATATACAGGGTAATTCACGACGATATACAAAAACTTCAGGAGCTCATTAATTTTCTTGGGTGTAGTAAGTGAGCACTGATCATGGTCCCCAGACTAAAAAATAAGAAAATAAATAATAGTTTAAAAACTAAAAAAATACGCTTTAAAAGCAAACCGAACTGTAAATTTGAAAATAATTGTAATTATTTTATTTATTTATTAACCAGGAAATTAAATGTTTATAAAATCCAGTAGTTAATCAATATTCATTTTACATGCTGTAAAATTCGCATAGAAGTTTTCACTTCTATTGTATGGTCACATGCACACCCAATTTTTTTTTTAGTAACTTTGATCCCCCCAAAATTTCAAATTTTTTGAAAAACTTTCTTAGTGAGCACCTATGGCCCTAGAGGAAGCTACATACGAAATTTCATTTCAATCCGTTCAGTAGTTTTTGAGAAATCGTGATGAGTGTGCCAGTGACTCGGTGAGTAAGTGAGTGGTATTTCGCTTTTATGATTACATCTTTTAAAATCAAAATCATTTTTGAATGTTATAGGCTTTTGTTTCATAATAGTAACTAATAGAAAACAATAATTGTAGAATTTGTTACTTTTGCCCACATTTTGAAATTATTAGATGACTTTTTAAGTGTGAAATAATTTAAATTTTTTATAAGTTTATGGCTTACAATTAAAATAATATTTAAGCCTACTTTTTGTAATACCAAAATTCTGTTTATTCAATAAGCAGCATTTATATCATAACAGGGGTACATTTCATAAACCTCCAGCCCCTGATAGCTCTCCCAAAAACTGCATTTCATCATAGCCAAAAACATTTAACATAAGACCATACACTAAAACTGTTGTATTCATCATAATTTAAACCGGTTGTTTTAAGCTTACGCCAGACACGTATAAGAGAAAATTATCAAAGTGTTAGAGAAGAAATCAAAAGAAAAGCATTGTTGGGAAATGAGGAAGAAGTGGATTAGATAAGAGATTTTTGATGGATGCAGTTCCCTTTTCTTGGTACCGTACTGACAAATGTAACATAAAATACATAAACCTATACCAAGATTTTAGAAGAAACTACTTATTACCTACCTGCAAGTTAAACAATATCCAGTATTATGTAAAATCAAACCAACACACTGGTAATATCCACACACATCCAGAAATTTGGCGAGTTTGACTTTAAATACTTCCATTACTTCATAGACCTTCAAGCTCTCTCAAATTGAAATCTCCAAAATTATTAACTGACCTAATATTCATCCACCTCTACGTCTTCAATATCAAAACAATATGATTTATTACAGCCTATTTTAGTTTCAAACCACTATTGTCAGCCCACAATAATCACCTATCATTCATAGGGTTAAACATCTAAATAAGATAAGAATTGCATATGATTGTGTTAGTAAAAGTATTTTTATTTATATTTTCCTTAGTAATGATCTGTCGGACAATCCTTGTTTTCCGTCGTTATATGACAGCTGTTTCGACTATTTTTATTCAGCCATTTTCAAAAACGTTATTTCTAGCTGTTCGCACATCGGGAACTTTGTCGACATTAAAACATTTAAACACATACACAACAGCAAAAACTGTCACTTGCTTTTCTTCTGCCAAGGTCAGAGCTGTTTTTACAATTTGTGCCAGCATCATTTGTAGCATGAATCAGTGTGGCCATTCGCTTCTAAGTGTTTCTCAAGCATAGTAATAAAGCATTGTTTGTTTTCATTATTAGATAGAAAGGGTCCTTTGCCAATAAGAAGTGGAGAGCTCTCAGTAAATTTCACTCTAACTGATGATTGTTTTGTGAGTATCTGATGCTCTACATCCTTTGTACTGGATATGGCATAACTATCAAATACAATTGTCACAACTTTATATTACCTAGCAATATGACTGCTATATATTTGTAGCACATGTGAAAATTTCCCAGTTTTTGGCCATGGCAGTAGTGCATCCACATTAAGGACATACGATGTTTCCGCAGGTAACATGTAATTTTAACTAGCTGCTATGTCATCCAAAGTTCTTGCCAATGATGATATGTGGCACGTTTTCTCAACAACTGAGTTTCTGGAAGAAGTAGAGACGGAGGAAGTATAAATAATTCATAATTAAGTACTCCTTTAATTTTTATTTCAGGATTTAAAGACAAACTACCAGCATTCTCTGACTGAGGAGTCTCCTGTATCAATATGTTGAATAGCTCTGGCAATGAAAATACTTTTTCTTAGTATCTTCATTGTGACAGCTTGATCCTTTTTAACCTTGGTAACAGAGTTGAAAGCTTTTCCCATCAGTTTGGAATGGATTCGAGTTCCAATTAACTTAGCCTCATCTGCAGTTCCCTTGTGTTGACTGTCTACTAACACACTGAAAATATTTTGAAGCTCAACACATTGTGAATCAAATGGATTTTGATCTCCCAAAAATTGATGTCATGTAAGAAATCCTTCATACCTCTAGATTGTCTAGAATCGGATATTTCAATGTGTTGCTCATTGCTAACACGATAATAGCAAAAATTACTTCACAGCATTCAGAGTGGCTCAATATGCATGAAGCTTGTTGACTATCACCCATGGGGGTTACCCCACCTCGACCTTTTGTTGATCACATTAAGGTTTGTTCGATGAACATATCTGTCCATTTTCCAGGCCAAAATCTAGTGAATCTATGAAGTATGAAATGACCAGCACTCAACATGCTATAAACATCTCCATGGTTTTTTCCAGTTCTCTCATTTGTTTTAGACACACCCTGGAACATTTGGCATAGTAATTGTGCCCCGCAGCTGCAAAGAAAGGCAGTTTGTGCTCTACAGTTGTTAAATGCATTTTCAAGTTTCCTGTTCGTTCAGCCCAAATAAATACCTTGGCAATAGCAACAATTTCTAGATACATGATGCACAGTTTTGCTGTCTTACTTTGTAGGCTACCTTTAAACAGTTCTTTTTCTCTGGCAATTCAGAAGACAACTTCAGCAATTCGGTAGAAGAACTTATTTCAGCCACTGTATCTCTCCATTATACAGCTTATCGGAAAGTTTAAGTTTTATTTTAACCAATATCATAATCTTTTTCAGCATGAAAACTTCCTACAGTATTATTTTAAAATCAAAATGGCGGCCAAGATGCAAAATGAATTTTGCACACTCAAATTTTTCTGGACTTTTAGTGTGTCAGAAAGATACCTACAAAGACCTAAAAAAATCAAACCCCGTCTTTGTGGGAATTAGTTCCACCCAAAAACTTCTTTCTCCTGCACTAACGTTTTATTGCAAGATTTAGTTTTTATTCAACCGGTACATGTACAAGTGTTAGTAGCAAAGCTTTTTCTCTAATTCCTCAAATTATTTTTCTAGTTGTAATAAAGTCAATTAAAAGTTATAATAAAAAATCTACAAAGTGTTTAATCGTTTGTCTAAACTCCTAAAGCCATCTTAAGTTCTAAACTACGTAGTAAAGGAAAGTGGATATATTTGTCTTCTATAATTGCAAACAATCACATGTTAATATAACCCTAAAACACAATGTTGCAGGTATCTTGGAATATCATTTGACTTAAAAATTTCTAGTATGAACTAATATTATAATTAGCCCTAGAATAAACTGGCAAAAAAAGTTACATAAATGGACGGGCTGGGCCTGCAAACTTAAGAATAAAAAAAATTAAAATTATTTTGATTGATCCAAACATCTTTTTTTATCAAACCTAGGAATGTTTTTAGTAGTGTAACACTACTTTAACAAAATAGTATTGCTCACAATTTTATACATAAATTAAATGGTCTTGATTTCTGTTTGATAATTAGAGAATAAATTTATACTTATTCCCTTTGTCGAGG
>JAGFPH010002308.1:2378-39834 GCA_018207615.1 Philaenus spumarius | reverse complement strand
ATTTCACCTCACGGCAAAAAAATAAATTAGTAATTGTCCATCCCAAAACACTGCTTACATGACTTTTCGGGATATCAAGATTGTCTTGGGTTTTTGTGTTGCAAAGGACGAAGTGTCTCCATTCCATCGATTGCTACTTAGTTTCAGGGGTGTCATATGCAACCCAAGTTTCATCCCCCATGACTATTTGAGACTAAACGTTATGGCCCTCTGTCGTGTCAAAAACTAAAGTGTACCGCCCATCCGATGTTTTTTTTGTGTCGTTCCATAAGAATTTTGGGCACCCAACATGAGCAAAGTTTTCGAAAACCCAGTTTTTCAGTTACAATTTTCATGTAATTTGGTAGCATGAGCATTAATTGTAAACTTACGGTTTCCTTAATCTTTTCGTCAACTGCACAAACCAGTTCTTTAGTAACCAAAGATGGACGTCCTCTTTGTACTTCATCGTGCACTTGATCACATCATTCATTGATCTGTCGGACCTATTTAAATCACTCATTGTATTTTCTCCATAAACCTCGCAGATTTGTTGATAAATGTCAATAATTGGTTTAACGTTCTTTGCATTCAGAAAACGAATTACAGATCTGATTTCACAAGAAATGGCATTTTCAATCAACATTATAAACAAGCACTACAAACACACAACCAATAGCGATCTCAAAATGGAGTCATTTCCTTCTCTTTGACTATGGACTTTTTACTATTAGTAGTCGACAAACTTGCACAATAACAAAGCATTTGCAAAGTTGTATCAACCGAAAATCCTGTACCTGGCAATTCCAAAAGGCTTAGCTTTACTTTTTTTATACTAATTACTATATGAGTCGCTTAGTTTCAAATCGTCCTTTATCCATTTTTTTTCGAAATTGAGTTACTGGTTGCATGACATTCTTGATAATATTTACTACCAGATTCAATCAATAGTTTGTTTCAAAACGTCCTTTAAATAATTTTAAATACATATAAAAGATGTGAAAAATGCTTTTTTGGTTCCAAAATGTCCTTTATCCAATCCAACATGGATGCCGCTAATCATGAGCTATTTTCTTTTCAAAACGTCCTCTATCCTTACTTAATGTAATGGGTGGATTCTATTTTTTATTCAAAATGTCTTTTATCCTTTATTATTATTTTCAAAACGTCCTTTATCCTTTATTATTATTTTCAAAACGTCCTTTATCCTTGTTTTGGTTTCAAAACGTCCTTTATCCAAACAATTTTATTAAATTACTTAATATCTCTATAAGATATCATTGTTGTGTTTGTTTATAATTTAACTAAGCTTTTTAATAAATAAAGAGAAAAAAAATTAACTGATAATGAAAAAAATTACATTTTTAAGGCCTTTTTTTTAGTTTACCAACATTTTTGTTAATTGGATAAAGGACGATTTGAAAATAAGCGACTCATATGTTTTATAACTCAGACTGAATGACCTACTGGATGAAATCCTTGTAAAAAATCCTTGTAACAGATGTTATTAACAATCAACAACATCTGATTGTAATCATCTTTATGTTTCTTTAACATTTCAATGTTATTTAAATGGGGAAAAGTTATAAATTTGATTGGCGCCATTTCATTATGTTAGATAGAGTCAACATACAGACCTCCGGTTTGCGCCAATCTTCCCCTTTTATCAAGGCCTTTAAAATGAGGTGTCACTCAATAGGGGAATTTAATAGGGGAGGGGGTTGAAATTTATGATACACCAAAAAACTCCACTTTTGATCATGTTAACAATCCATCCCCAAAGCAAATCTGTCTATTTCCATTAATAAAAAAATAATAGGGGTGGGGGTCTTTTGAGACACCTGGTATACAGACATTTTGTAAAACCACTTTTTTGGACTCGGGGTCCCAAAATGGATATTTCCACAAAAATCTCAACATCGATTTTTTTTGCGAATAGTTTTTTTCTCAGCTAATAATAATATTTATTAGTTACTCTCCTGCTTTAATACAATTATGAAGTCACCGTGAACCTGTTTAATAATTTAAATATGTTTGTGAGAAAGTATGTGCTAGTTTCGGGTACCTTTTATTAAAGTTTGTAAATTCGACACAGTGATATAGTTTTTCTAGACACTGGATTTCTGTACCAACCTTAGATTTATAAGAAGGAAGGCAAAGAAAATACGTATATATATCTTTTAAAAATCAATCAACTGAAAATAAGATAATTTATAAATTGACACTCAGTCTGGTTACTAAAAATGTACTTGCTCACAGGGGTGTAGAAAATGTTTTAGCACACAAAACTTCCCCAGAACACACTTTTTTCACTAAAAATTTCCCCAAAATTGATCGCTATTCGCTACAGATGCGCTGGACATTAACACAGTTTGTTTATATATTTAAACATATTTATTGACATTATGTTTTATTATTATAAATTCCAATATAAAATCTTCAAAAAAATAATAATTACATTATTTTTACTTAATTCACTACGGTGAAATATCGTCAGATAGTCCTATAAGGTCCCTAAATTGTCCATGTTTTTTAACGCCAAGCCATTTCGGTAAGTGTAAAAGCATATTTTAAAACATTCGCCAAATATAGTAATTATAAATCAATCCAAAAAAAAGTGTTACATAGCTTTTTTGTAGTGAAAAGTTCAAAGAATTCATATATGGCAGTAAAAAAATTATTGAAGTAAAATTTTATTTACAAAGTTATTAGCCCAAAAACAAAAATGTTCCAAAACGAAAGGAAAAGGTTCAACTTTAGGCCTACATAAAAAGTAAAAAAACATTTTTTTAAATTTTTTTCATAAATGTAAAAAAGTTTTGTAATTTAGTTCTAAATAGAATTGTACAAAAATATTTATCAATATCAAATTTCTTATTTAAAAAAAAGTTTTTATGTTTCTACAACAAGACTGCTATCAAAATTAGGCCTAGTTTGAATAGTAATTTAGGAAAATGAAATATTATTATAATATAAGAAAGCGTAGAGAATAAATCAAAGAAGTGAACTGTATACTTGTAAATTATTGTTTCATAAAAGTATTTGATTTAGCTTTACTTGAATTACAAAATGAAATGAAACAAATGAAACTTCGTGTGGATAAAGGACATACAAAAAATGACCGTTGAAGAGCATGGGAAACAGCCTTACTTTGCTATCTCTTGCGGTGTTTGAATTCTACGCAAGTCTGTACTTTCCACTGCTGTTTGAATAACATCTAACCAGTAAAATCTAGTTTACTATACACCAAACGAAAGACCAAAGTTTTTCCTACAAAATGGTTTAAAGATATAAATACTAACTTGAAGAATTGTAGGCATTATCTCGATTGCAAAATGTGCTGCTTCATTGGTTTAAAACTGTCTAATTGCAGGGGTTTACTGAAACCTTTGTATTTTGGAAAGTATAAAAGTGATGTCTGATTGGAAGGCAGTTTTAGAAAGATAAAATCTTGACGAATCCAAAGGTATCTTTATATATTATTGGTCAAAATATTTCTATTGAGCTTTAGAGACGTGGGAAAGTTGAGTATAGTAGTTTGGGATTCACGCGCGGCAACAGGTTTACAGAAAATGACAATTTTAAAACAACGATGACATAATATGTAAACATACGTTTTAGAAAAACAAATTTTAATACAAAAATTAAAGTTTAAATCATTTCCTTTCCAACGAGATTTAACTTATTGCGATTGGATGATTTTTAGTGGGTGAAATATTCATTACAAGTAGAATTGTCAAAGTTGATCTATTTCAGTGCCATGCCCTCACGACTACTCAATTTGAGTGGTCTGACAGTACAAGGATTAAAAAGAAAATAGTGCAACTTGATTATTGCTATTTTATTATGTTTAAAAGTAGGCCTAATCCTTAAGTGTGGTAAATACAAAGTTAAATGTTATGTTTAATTAGTTCCAATTCAATTTCCGTATTACCTACCACAGTCACTACTGAAAATATTACGAAACACTATAAATATAATACTTAATAACCCTCCGATGGTTCACTACATTGCCTCTTAAACATCACAATAATAAACAATTGCGACGGAAAAAATCACTATATAATATTAAACATCACAGTAATAAACAACCACCTAGATTTCTTGCTACTTATAAACTGACGGGGTTATAAACTCAAAACGAAAGATATGAGATATAACCATAGATCATGAATAATAAAATAGATCATGCATGCATACGGGGGCTGTGTGCCGAGAAAAAGGTTGTCGCGAAAGTAGTGCATGATCGCGCCGCGAGGTAGAGCTAGGGAGAAACCATTGGTAGCATTGGTGTTTCACACAGTTTCCATCATTACCCCAATAGATAACGCCACTATCGTCGAATTTCAAGTGGAACAAAATATTGCATTGGATCGGAGTTCTATTAGGTTATCCAAATACAATGATATAACTAACAGTATACCCCTCCCTCCACCCCCATCTACGCAATGAAAAAGGAAATAAATGAGTCATCACATTATACACATTTTACTGATAAAGACTGATTTCGAATTTCGGTAAAAAAATCTAAAACATCAGTAATACCTGTGCATTAAGTATCGTTGTATAATTTGGTTTAATATGATTTAATACTTATCGCTTGAATAATATCATTTGTATAAAACTAATCAAAATTTGCATACCTGTATCATAATAATTATTTAATACCTAAAAAAAGTATTTAAACTCCCGTCAAGAATCAGAAAACTGCCATTCATCAACCGGCACAAAAATATCATATCGGCAGCTCGGGTGTACGATATTTTGTGCGGTGAAATTAAATAGGAACCCTGTCCGACTTGCAGCAGAGAGCAGAGAACAAACACTGTGGGCTGTGGGTGTGTTGCTGTGTATGTATATGTATCATACAAACCGATTAGGACGACCTTTGCTCCCATTCATTTCTTATCTATTTCCCCCCAAAATAATTATATTTTCCTTATTTTTTGTAGATTTTCCTCGGCCAATTTCCCCCCGAACCTCGTTCCGGCGTTCGGACATATTCTGCAGGCCTGCATGCTCAAACCACCTAACATTAAATTTGTAGTTAACAAACTGGGTAAAAATTTACTTTAACTTGTCAATCGATTTCTAAGGGAATTTGATATAACATGAAAGAACACACCTAACTGATAGTAGAAACAACAAAAATTTGCCCGGCAAATAATATTTGTAGGAGTTATGAAAGAAATAAAACTTGAAATTGTATAGGTTAAGTTTCGACTTTTCCGCGATATTTGACGTAATTATAACAAAATAAATCACTTCACATACACCAAACATGTAAGAATTAAATAAACTAAACAATATGAACCCCAAAAGTATCCACGAAGCAAGAAAATGTGAAAATAATGTAACAAACATAATTATGTAAACAAATGCATCAAACAATAGGAAGTACCGTTTAACTGCGTATTTAAAATGGAAATTAATCAACGTTGCCAAATTGAACAATAGGTTATTGTACTAATTATGGTGTGTATAAATCAAGGTAACTAGATAGTAAAGGTTGCCCCATTTGAGAAATAATATTTCGTGGTATTATCACTTTATATAATTAGAATTAAAAAAAAAACTAGAGGACTTACCTAAACTGTTTAGTCACAGTATTTTTCCGATAACAGTATGATTATAATATTTGTATAATTATAATATTTCGTCGTATTATCACATTATTTATAATTCGAATGAGTTGCCTAAACTGTTCGTTTCAAAACAACAAGAACAATCCGGCAACGCTGGTAGATCGGTGAGAAAAACATGTCGGCACTTTACAATGTAATTCTCCATAAGGAACTTTTTATTTGAAAGTTTTTAATGTTTTTAATGTTGTACGTGTTGAAGATGGTTAAATATTGGTTTCCCGGCATCAGTGAAGTGTATAAATACTATATTCATTAAGAAAAAAGTTCAGGTTTGTGTGTTTATAGTAGTTTTGATTGACAAGTTAAAGTAAACAAATACCACAAACTGGTATAAAGAGTTAATATTTATTTATCACTTTCCCTGAAGCATATTACTATTAGGTCAAACATGGGAGCAGTTATGACAGAAATATTTAAAAAAAACAAAGAAAAGGATTTAAATTAAATAGCACTATTTTTAAAAAGAGTATGACTCAGAGTGGTTTAATTTTTCAAATTATGAAAACATTGTATTTTAAATCATATAAAAAATTACAAATCAATTTGTAGAAGTATAACTTTATTCTTTTGTTTGAGATTATACTTCATGTTATCAACGTCTTCAAGCCACACTCTCTTCAAATACGAAGCTTATCTGAAAAAAAAGGTAAAAATAAACATTAGAACTTCTTCAAAGCATGATAGGATTGTATCTATTTTAAATTAATTTTCAAAATGTGCATCAGAGGTTCCTTAGATTAGTGTGAATTCTTCACATGTTTCAGAATTTAGTTATACATCATATACACATTTATATTAGTTTTAAGGTTTAAAATATTTACAGAATCTCTTTTCATAATATGCGAATTAGTTTTTTGTATTACAATCCATAATCTCCTTTTCGTAACATCATAGCCTATAGGCTGCTAATGTGAATCCACGTAATATATTATGCCACTAACTTGTGCATGCATGTTACTAGCATGCTATCAATAAGAAGTGTATTTCATAATTCAATTTGGCAACATTGCAAATAGTAAATATTATGTTGTTGTTGTTGCATGCTAAATTTCGTTAAATACGGTAAAAGAAAATTACTGAATGGTGGTAATTAATTGGTTAACTGTGCAGATGAGGGTGACCATATAAATTGGAATTTGTTTTCATATTCTGAAAGTGCGCATTAAACTGGATCTAAAAACAAACACCATTTCTGCAGCAAACAAATATTATAGAAATTACGAGAGAAAGGAAACTTCTGCTAAAATACTGCTTAAGATCAGCCATTTTATCTACTTGAAAAATGTTAATTTCTCTTAATTATCATGGAATAATAACAATTCAGCACTGAAACCAATTAAAACAACATTTGGTGGATTTAACAAAACAGGAATTGACCTCAAATTGAACAGAAATGCAAAAAAAAATTTAACATTGAGCCTAGGCTACTTCAAACTCACCAATCGCAGTATAAGTACATATGTTCAGTGTCTTGTGAACATTAATATTTAATTTGGTAGCACTTCTTACTTTCCAAAAAAATCTAGCTACGCTGTTTAGCCTATCTACATGCTAAACAAGATAACTTAAAGTTTGCTATATTAATTCGCCTGTTCAACTTAAGGTTTTGTTTGTTCTTTTATACTTGTTTTATATAGACTAGTTAATATTTGTATAGTAAAGTGTAAAGGGCGTATTAGTTACTGGTGTCTTATCACTTTGTCGCTGTGAAAGGAAGGCGGTACTTTCTTGAGGGCGACTAAGAAGTTCTGCCCATAAGCCACACAATTTATTTCCTCCAGCTACAGTTTTAGCAAATAATTTGCATTTTACTAATGAAAGAAACTTTATTAAAACATGGACATTCATATTTACAAAAACGGTAATAGTATACAAAGGCAAGGCCAACTTCAAATTTTATGATATTTTAGTTGGAGAATATATTTAAGAACTAAGTAAAAAAACAAAAAACTATGTGTCGGAAACGTTATATATAGGCCTAGACAATAATTAATATAAAAACTTATATATGTTTACACTTTTGAAACATACTGTGACTAAAGACTGAGAAATAACTAAATGTCGGAAACCTTCAAAGTCCAGCTTAGAGTGTTCAATCAGTCTTATACTAATGATGATGACGTCTTGTTCTACAGTCAATCCGTTTTTTGTGAAGTTTGTAGTAATACGATAGTTAGTTTCTGTGTGTTTTCGTTAGTTCTTGTTCAATAGGCCTATATAAGCGAGAAAAAAAAAAAAAAAAAATAGCCTGAAGTTCTAACTTACAGTTTTTAGGCACAGTATTTCCCATTGTAAACATACGGTAGGCCTATATTATATAAGTTAGTATATTAACAGGGTGTCTACCAGATCATAAAAATTCAAATTTCTTGACTTTTTGGGGACTTTTGGAGACCTCAATATAAATTTGCTGACCTTATTTTAAATGAAATCGAAATGTATATTGACGCCTTACAAATACGAAATTATTTATTTGTAACACAGAAAACACGCCACTAAATAAATATAAACTAGAACAGTTCGTGAAATTGAACAAATAATCTGAATCCTTGTTTCAAAAGATTTGTTTCTCTTCCCCAGGTACTAGAAAAAATCGAATGTTAGGTTTGTGTAAGAACTATTTTATTACGATTCACAGTAAATTTTATTACGATTTATTATACGTACTGATCAAATGAATGACTCTATCCAGTGAACTAGATAAATTGAACCGAATCTTTAAATTCATTTGAACTTTGAATCAGAATTGCCAAACGTTTTACACTCTGTGTTTACAGTGTGGTGCATGAAATTCAATTTCAAGCAGGCAAAAAAATGGTGACCTTAGGCAACAAAACGTGACTTTTTGGGGACTTTCATGACTTTTGGAGACTGGTAGACACCCTGTTTAATTATTGTCGGACTACAAGGAAAGGCTATACATTATCTTTTTTGTGCTATCAGCGAGGTTTACGGCGGTAAAAACTCCAACCAATTGGACATTTTGCTACACAGCACTCTGATATAGAAAGTGATCCAGATAACTTTTAATGTAAGTTTTTGTCATTATTAATGATTTACGACATTTAATTTTTTGTTTTGTAGTTAATTCTTGTTCATTGTCTAACTAAAGTAGGCTATAAAATTTGAAGTTGACCCAGTCCTTGTATACTATTACCACAAAAACAATTGAGGTTATGCCAAAAGTACACACACGGACGATCATTAATGCATTATTATTTCAGCAGCTTTTTCACTAACATATGATTTAGCAGGCTGCATATATATTCATTAAATTTAATGCTTTTTATATGGGTACTTTATTGCCCCCCGGATGATGTAAGTGGTTCTTTCTACCAATTGAAAGAAAAGATCATCAATGAGTAGAAAGATTCTATTAATGAGGCAGAAAATATTGCTTAATACAATAGTAGCTGGAGGAAAATTTACTTCAGCTGATATGTTTGCAGACGGTGATCTTTTAATTTTAGGAAATAAAATAGTGCTGCCAACTAAACACATTCTACTGTTGAATGCAGGTAAACATACTGAGACTAAAGACTAAGTTAGAAATTGTGTGACTATTTTTTTTTATAGCATAATGCTTGCATTCCCGTTAGGCCTATACAAAACTTAACTGATGTTACCGACTTATGATTATATGTTTACGTAGTGGAAATATACTGCGTCTTTTTAGAGACTGTAACTTAGAACTTCAGGCTTTTTTATAATTTTCATCAATTCAAAATACATTGATGTAATGATACTTTTGGACCCTTGTTATACACATCGGATTGATTCAATGTATCGAATCGTGAATATAGATAGCCTATGTATATTGAATATCCGTAGTTTGATGAAAAGTACGGAAAATAGGCCCTATTAAGTATTTTTATGTAGCCTATTAGGAACAGAATTTTATATAATGTGTGTGTTCCTGTTTTGTTAAAGGTCTACATATATGTGTATTTTATTAAGTGAAGTTAAGTTAAAGCGGAGACAGGCAATCGTGTTTATTTATGTTCACATGCGCAGTCCGATATCATTGAAAAGATACCCCCGAGTTTAAATAAGGTATGAATTAAATTAAGGTTAGGCCTATAAAGGTTTTTTGCATATAGGTATACGTTGGCACCTCTACAGCAATAAGGTAAACGAAAATGTGAGTTTTATTTCCATTGAAATTGACGGCCTTTACCTGGACTAGTACTGTGCAGATAATTGTTATTTGCGTTTTTTGTCAGTGAAGTATAAGTTTCCTTAATTCATTCAAACTTAACTCTAATGGCTGTCTTTATATCCTGCATTACATATATGTTATCTTGTTTCACGTTTGTAATGTATAGGCTAGCCTACATTTATTACTGTTCTGGTTTGCTAATTAACTTTCCTAAAATAAAGGTAGTGGACTACAACAATTTTAATAGTTTATAGGCCTATTGCAATTTTGCCCAAACCTGTTAACAGTAAAAGTTACGAAGTATAAACAGTGATCGTAAGTTAAACATCATATCAAATAGGCTACCTATCGGCTAAATTATAGTAGGCCTATACACTAGGCCTACCTTAGCCTACCTAGTATGCCAACTTTTAATAGCCTACTTATTTTTTTCGGAAATCTAAGAAATGGGACCAAACTTTTAATTGGAAACACTGTAAGAGACAATTTTACTACCAAAGTTCATTTCAAATCAGGTTTGGTTACTTTTAGGTTGGCGTTGTTGGTAGGCATACTATAATTTAACCGCAAAGCAGGTTAAGGCAATCCTCTTTAGCAGTCCCACTCGCTCCTCTTTGGCTCTTTACCAGACCCTGTACCTGCCATCATAGGACCAAATGCAACCTAGATATGGCCTTTCACAATCAAGAGGTTAGGTTTAGGTATACTTACTAAAAACATGTTAATGATGTTTCGTATGGTATAATTAAGTAACCAACTAGTGTAAAAACAGAATCTATGATTAGCCTACCTTAATTTATCTTAATCTCCTAGCTTCACGTTCAGATTCCAGCAAGGTTAAGATATCACCTTCCCTCACAGGTCCCTTTACATTCCTTATGATTTGACGGTTTTGTTCTCCAATAAATTCAACTTTAACTTGTGTACATTGTCCTTGGGATCCCGTTCGGCCCAACACTTTCATTACTCTTGCTAAAACAACAGGTTTATCCATATTTAACTAATTTAGACGCGGATCACACGTGTAAAAAGCTAATGCAATAAACAAGGACTCTTCAAAAGGAAATAGATAGAAGCCGTTTCCTTCAACAATAAATCATGACGGAAGTCAGAGATTCACAACCTTATTTTATGAATCTGTTATAATCTATAAGTAAATATTATAAAATACTACACTGAAAGTGCATATAACAAACTAGTTGAAATGTATAAAATTAAAATGTATGTTTTATGTTTTTCTGTCAACACGTGTTGAATATGTAAATATGAATATATAAAAAACCTATTTAAATCTTTCATTTTTTCATGTAAAGTCAATAGTTTAAGATAATAATAAATTTACTATATTAAACTTTTAGTGATCAAAAGTAAAAACAGAGTGTCTACATTAATTTATAAAAGTTTATCATTGAAATTTTTTAATTTAAAATGTTGTTTATAATTTTATGTGTTTATATTATTATAATAAACTGTGTATTATCATAAACTGTGTTTTATTATTTCTAAAAGTATATGATTTGACAGACATCTTGTGCTGCTTATGTTTTCTTTTTTGTGTGATTGTGTGTTATTGTTATAATTTGATAAATACTCAAATGTGTTAATTGATGTTAACTATATTCATATTTCGTTTGTACAAATGTTATTTTCAATAATATTTTTGAAGTAAAAACTTCTTATGGCCCGTTCACACTTTTTGAATGAATGGTATTCGAATGAAATCTCGCGCACCGCACCTTACTGTACCCATTATATTTTAGATGCGTGTATTTTAAGGCTGTATCACACATACAAAATAAGAAAAAATATGTAATGGGTTAATTCAATAACTAGCTATATGGGTTAATTTAGTTACGACACTCACACCGATGAAATGGACATTGTGCTTCCTCATTTTGTAAATTGCGTTAAAATAGTTTACTTGGTAATACCTCTGAAATGGACATTAAACTCCTAATTTTGTAAGTTATGTTAATAATGTGCTTGGGGATACCTATAAAATTGACATTGTTCTTTCTAATTTGTTTTTGTAAATGTCTAAATTTGCTATCTTGCTTGCTATCTATAGTAATGAATGTAGATGCATTAATTAAAGAAACGTTCGTTGGTTCAGTAGGTATAGTCCTAACAATCATGTTTACGTTATTTTTAATTTTCAATTTTAAATGGGAAAGATAAAAATTATGACCACATTTCGTATTACATCATTATAACCAACGATTTATATTATGACAGTTTTTACTGGGCTTGCGCAGTCCATCATATGTTTTGATTAATAAATAAACCATATTTTTATAAAAATGAATGCATATAATTGTTGTTCGGAGTGCCAATAGATGTGAAAACAAGATTTTGTTAACAATTATTTTAATTCATAAATTATTAAATGTAAATTTTTAAGGAACCACTTATTTTGAAAATAAAAAAAAAATCACTATTAAATAATAAATAATAATAGTTGTTAAATAATAGCATTGATTATGTATCTTACGAATAGATCCCTCAAGGCATAGGGAAATCCGTACCGCGCGAGAGACAGGTACTGAAATTAGTTATAGGTAGCCATGCTAGGAAGCGCTACCAGTCAATTCCCCTCCCTTCCCCCCCATCCCTCCAGTTACGTCACCAAATCACCCCTCTCTGCTCTCTCTCTTTCTCTCTCTCTCTTCCGCACGTGCACTGGTATTATTTTATAATCATTACCTTTGTCTCCGACTGCTAGTACGGCCAGACCTTGGCCATGCGTAATTTTATAATTAATTAAGATAATTGTTTACATATTTTTGCAGTCGTTTATTGTAATAAATATACAAGTTATATGTTCAGCCTTATAGTTATACAAATTAAACTTTTTAAGTTTAAAAATTGCTGAACAACAGTGTTCTGTTAGATTCCATAGTCAAAAGTATTAATTAAGTCTACATTATTTCCTGTAATTGTGGGAGCGAGGGTTGCTGCACATCTAGCCTTCCAAACTGAACAAAAATATTTTTCTGTTAGGAATGAAATCATGCAAAGCTAGAAAACTTGTATCGCACTTATTTGTATTCTAATATGATTCTAAGGAGCAACTGAAAGTAGCACATTTTTATGTATTTTAATAGGACTCGCTTTAAAAACATGTCCTGATTATGTTTTAATGTTACTTTTGTATATTTATTTTATTAAAAATTCAGACAATACTGTTATGAACAAACGTTATAACAATAATATTTCGAACAAATTAAATTTAAAGAGAAGTATTCAAAGTTTAATATAGGGTCTATAGGTACTAGTTTATTTCCGTTTATACAGTTTAAATTATACGAGTTTTTAAATTAGTTTAAATTATACATTCGTAATTTATGTGCATTCTTAACTTACCAAATCCAATTATTGCCTTAACTGGTATTTCACTTATTACTGACTTTAAACGCAGTTTTGACTTTTTTAATTTATGTTACAATTTTGTGGTTTAATAATTTTATTCAATGTACAAAGAATGAATGAATATTTTATTGCTCCTTATACTATTTATAATACGTTTGCAAAAACAAAAACATAATTAAACTAAAATCATATATATCCATAAACTAAAACTAAACCAAAAAAACTAACAAAAATAGCTATATTTACAAAACAATTATAGTATAAGAAAAACAATTTAAGCTACCTCGATGTTTTAAATACATGTTTGAGGTAGTGAGTAAAACAATTAAAAAAAAAAAATTAAAAACATAAATACATATATACACATATAGAAAATAAACGGTATCAGTTAACTGACACAAACTTTCTCCCAACTTAATGTAGTCAAAATAATATTGTTTTTAATCATTTTATTTACTACTTTTTAGAACAAAACAAAAAAAATATATTCTACCTACGTCAATCGTATAAAAAAGTTATTGTCCCAGGCGGGATTCGATCGCGTGACCTTTGAAATACTGGCCGTCCTCGCTACCGTTGTGCTACCCCGTGCGGCCGTCGCCGTGATACTAGATTGACAACATAAACTTGTTTATTTTTTAACATTTCCCCATAATTATGAAACGCCGAAGTTTTGATAAAAGCGGGTGGTGTCATTTTGTTTGGCATCTTAAGCACTATGAATACTGAAAATTTGATCAAAATCGTTAGAGCCGTTTTTGAGAAATTTTCATTTTTGTCGTTTTTTATTGGTTTTTAGGGGTAAATTACCCTTAAAAATTACAAATTCCAAAAAATGAAAAAAACGCCTGGAGATATTAGGGTTTAGTACCTACATACCAAATTTCATGAAAATCGGACCAATAGTGTCCCCTCTGGTCGTGTATAATTTACATTAACTGTTATATTATTTTACAGTACAGCTGTTTTATGTTTTTAATTTATTTATTTAATACCAAATGTTTTAATGTAAACTGCAGAACAGCTGTTTTATGTTTTTAATTTACTTATTTAATACCAAATGTTTTAATGTAAACAAAGCACATGTTTTTAAATTCTCATGTATTTCTTATGGGGCTTTTTTGTTTTTAGGGACTTCAAAAACCGTTTAGTTTTTAATTTTAGAAAAAACTTATATTTTTCCCTCGTTCCTTGAATCGATACCTTTAATTTAATACATCTCCCATTCTCCTCCGATTTAACAAATTCCCACAATTTTGAATCTAAAATTTCTCTTACAGAATTATATATAAGGACTACTTAGTACATTATTAAAAACAAAAATCTTTTACTGCAGCTTCACAATTACTTTGAAAAAAAGAAACACTAATTAAATACATATTTTGAAAAAACATACGAAATATAAATATACAAAATGCAGAACATAAATAAGAAAAACAAAAAATACAAAACAAGACGAATAAACTAAATATTTTTCAAATTTTGCAGTTTTCTCCTAACTTTAGACTTTGTACTGCCGCCACCAGGTTGCCTCATGTCCTTCGACATGTCTTTTAGGGATCTTTTCAGTTTTGCAGTTATCAAACGATCCAAGAAAAAGTTTCTATGCTGTTCGCATTCGCTCCCAGCTTTCAGCCATCTGGGGTATTTTTGAAAAATGTGTTGTTTACATTTTAAAACAATTTTCTTCCGCACTCCCACGAGATGGATAGTTTTTTTAAGGTGCTTGTCGAAAACAGTCAACACCTTATGTGCAACCTGGCAAGTCTCGTCGCTTGGGTTAACAAGGCCTCCACTAGCACTTTCAGTTTTGTAGGCCCTATTTACTACAAGATGACTGTCTGGTGCTACTGTTGATTGGTACTGATGGTCCAGTTGCTGGTGAGATCCATCTCGTTTCTCCACAAGATCTTCTTTGCAAGTTGAGCAGTTATTGAATTTTTTTAGAGTAGAATGCACCGAGTAACCGGAAAAATATCTAGAACGACATAACATGTAATAATTAATTGTCAACTCCCAACATAGAACATTAACATACAGGGTGTCCTGCGACCATATGAACAAACTTTGTCACGTTATTCAGCATGTCAAAAGAAACAAAAAATGTAATATAACATGTGTCCTACTCATTCCGTTTCGGTCTGTCTGTCTGTATGTGTTTTTTTACAAAATACTTAGTATTTTTAGAAGTAGAAAATATATTGAGCTTAAACTTTGTACACCTATTTAATGCGTAACTTTTTATCACTGTACGAAAAATTAGAACAATATTTTAAATATTTTCAAAATGGCGGCTGTTTATAATTTTTAAAGTCAAATATCTCTAAAACCGATAACTTTACAAAAATATTACAAGAGACAAAAAAGCTTACTTTTTTAATGACAAACTCAATGTTTTTTTTTAATTTTTTTCTGTAGCTCAAAGGATAACAGAGATATTGACAAAAAAAGGAAAAATGTATTTCTTGGTAGTTGTCAACAATACCCAGAATTACTCTAGAAACAAAATATTTTGAAGTTATTTTGAGCTAAAGTAATACGGTAAGTTATTTGCATAATGTTCCGAGCACTTTCTGAGCTGATTCCACTAACAAAAATAACGAAAAAAGTTAATTCTAAAAATATTAAGTATTTTGTAAAAAACACATACAGACAGACCGAAATCGGAATGAGATAGGACACAAGTCATGTTATATTACATTTTTTGTTTCTTTCGACATGCTGAATAACGTGACAAAGTTTGTTCATATGGTCGCAGGACACTCTGTGTATAAATAACATAAGAGTTTTTATCTGTACATTGCTTAGAATGTTTTACTTTTTGGTTATTTTCCCGTTTCATACATCAGAGAAGCCGAATCTAGCATTATCTCAATGTCTGTCTGTCTGTCGATAACGCTCGCGGACGTGTTTTTGTTCGCTTTTCACGGGAAAACGGATGCACCATTTTCGAAGAAACTTTTTGTACCTGTTTGATGGATATCTAAGAAGGTTAAAGGCTACTTAAAACTGTCATTCTACCCCTTTTAGAAAAAAATGGAGGCAGCTTAAAAACCTACTTTGGTGCGGATTACGGCATAATTTTTTCGCGTTTTACAGAAAACGGGAGAACAGATTTCTATAAAACTTTTTTGTTTGTTCTATATGTGCTTGAGAAGGGTATGGGCTACATCGATTTTTAAAATTAACCTTAGGGCCTCGCTTCGCAGTTTTCAAAGTTTCATCTATAATATTACATGTTATTTAAATGTACTGGTATACAAAACATAGTAAGTTCGCTTCGCTCACCTGAAGGCGAATGAGTGCACCGAACGAATTTAAGGCTTCATTTTACAGTACAGCATGAAGTATCTATACTGGTTCTAATCAATGACTATACTCAACAGGGATTATTATTATTTTTAAAAACTTTAAAGGTTATGTCGTTTGCAATTCAATCCGTATGGCACAGTCAGGGCCGTCGCGTGGTATGTAGGCGCCCAAGGCAAGTCTTAAATCGGCGCCCCCTACCCCCTGTAAAACTCGTAATTTGGTTTGTTCCATGATCCAAAATCGACAAAATTACAAATATCATGCAATTACCGTTTAAAAAATATATATGTTGACAAATACACAAATAAATCCCATTAATAACAGCTTATGCTTATTAATTAATACCTTAAGCTCTAAACCCCTCCAGCCCTTATCGAGTTATGAGTTTCAAAAATAAATTTCAGCAGTTTATGAAACCCACCACACACATACCTTACTGCATTCGCTTCAAGAGTCTCTTTCGGTGATGTCAGACAATCGTATCCTTCAACGCGTTCATCTTCACCCTCGCATTCACTTATCTCATTAATCCTTGGTTCTGATTCTGGAGATATGTTATCTTCGGTAAAGTTTGAAGGTGGTGGAGCTTTCATGGAGGAGGACAATTGTTCCAACATGTCATCATCGTCTGACTCACAGTTTTTGCCTGAAAAACGAATTTAAAAAAGGATGATATTTCATCATATTATGGTAAATAATTTCATTTAAATTAATTTTTTCCAATTATCGCAGAAAACTTGTGCATTTTTCAATTTTCCTTTTTATCCTTTGTTATAAAAAACATTGGTGTTCATCTATACACATAACATACGGTAATAACTTCTTCCCTATAGGGGACATTCGATAAAAATATTAAATGCTACAAGCTAAATTAAATAAATTGCACAATTACCTTATTAATTTTTAAAAACTATAAAATTAGTGATTGTATATAAATTATTAATACATATTATATATATATGTCTATACATATTTTACAAAATTACCTACCTATCGTTGGTGTTGTGAACAGCGCTTTACGGGACGATGGTTCACTTGATCTTGGGGTCATTACAGCTCCATCATTCAGGCTTACTTCGTCGGCTGTCTGCTTGGGGGTTTGTGGACCAATGCCGTCATCAAGCGAAAGTAAAGTGGGCACAGCATTTTTCTTTAAATGCGTCTTCATAGTGCTTGTGAAGCAATCGTCGATGAAGTGCATTTCACAAACTGATCTCCCACTTAAAGTTTTTTCTGAGAGAGATGTAAGATTGTCATTTGCACAATTTTTCACCCATTGCTCACATACCTTTGGCCTTTTTGTTGGAAAACGAAAAAAGTGAAGATCCGGACAACGAGCTTTGCTTCTTTCGCAACCGGTAAACCAACATTTATGGTAGTTACAATTTTGTGTTCTTATAGGGGGGCTAGCCATTTTTGCAATGCTAAATTTAAATGTTGGCAAATACGCCTCACCTACTCACACAAAACACACCACACCACACGAGACACACACAACTTACATCGTAAATCGTAGCGCACTCTTTTAACACAGAAAAATAAAGAATTAAAAATATATTAAATAACAACGTCAAAATAAATAGTTAATCCGGAACAGTCACTGTTCAATGAACTAAACCATTACTCAACACAACGAATCATAAAAATTATTATGTATCTTACTAAGATTTCAAATTAGACTTAGATTCTATAGTCAATGCATAAACCATTCATTTGCAATACTGACAAAATTATTTATATTTTCAACGCGATGTTGTGGACGAGTTCACTTTGTCAACGAAGGTAAGGTAGGTTCGTAGGGGTAGAATGGCACATGGAAAGCAGCACTATTTCCCGCCTTTTTGTTAGTTGCCTCGCATTCAATAACAAGAAACAATCTCTATTGGTTGGGCTAATTATTGTTTGACGGAGCGCGCCGCCGCCGTATGGAACTGTACGACTTGAATAAGGGAGCGCTTGTGGCCTAGAAATGCATTAAAAAACTATTTCATAGAGTTTATACATATTTTTAATTCCTAAGACCCGTTGTTGTTAAATTTTCTTTAATGTTGTTTTCAACTTCTTATGACCCCCTCCCAAAAGGAAATCCTGTATCCGCTCTGCCCCTGCTCTCAAGTGTGTATCGTCGCTAAACGGACTACACTAGGCCGACTTGATTTTGCTTATGTTCTCACATCATCAGTAACCGTTCAGGTTCCTTTTGTTTTTTTATCGAGTACTTTTATCAACTTAAATTAGAATTTAGTTCAATACGTATGGCACAGTTAACTCTTCCCGTGTGATAGCAAGATTCATAGTAAATATGCGATGAGTTTTATTTTTTTATTATTTTGAGCCTCAATTTTGCGTTTTCACTCATTTGACTAACGACAACTTAAAAACGGATTGAGATATTCAAAAACGGATTAAACCATCGTTTTTTTCGTCAAATTTTACATTAAAATCATGTATCACAAGACTACCTTCCCATTAAAAAAAAATGAAATTCATTCCAAGATGGTGGACAAAAATTTCAAACTCACCAAAAAGTGGTTCTTTAATGGTTGTGAATAACTGCTTTTATTTCTACCTCATAAGACTCGTACATTTTAAGATATTAAGCTGTTCCCAGACATGTGTACCACCCTGTATTTTTAGCATATATTTATAGCTATATACAGCTAAATTCAGGCATTATACCTTCGGCCTCGTAATTTTCAATTTGTGATGAACATGTTCAGTCCTTTTACTTGCATTTGCATAGGCGTAACGAGAGTTGACTCATGGGGGGGAGGGGGGGTTACCAATTTGTGTTCACTCATCGTATTCCAACCCGTGCTTCATGTCATTTCATCAAACATCAACACTTGTTTGGAGTATTTTAATGACTGTCCTTGGTAAAATTGTTTGCTATAAACATTCAGTTAATTTAAAAAATATAGCAAAAATATATAAAAACACACAAAAATACGACCATGTAGCCTAATTTTTTTTACATACGACCATGTAACTCACGTTTTCGAGTTATTAAAAACCCAGAACAATCCTCCAAATTGTTTTGTATTACTTTATTGAATACAAAGCGATGGAGAGAAAACTGTTTTGAAAATCGTTTCAGTTGTAATATTAAGACAGTAATTTGAGAAACATAATAGAGGACACGGTAAATCAAATTTACCGCACTGAAAAAATATTACCTTATTTCACGGTTCTTCTTAAGGAAAAAATATGAATTGAGTGCTGGACTGGATTGAGTAGGCCTATTATCTTATCTTCTAAAGCGAGAGATAATTGTTTGTCTGCTAAATGGATCTGGAATCTCCGTCTAAGGATTTTTGATTTTTTGATTGAATATGGGGCTTTTGGCCACGAGAAATCGATTGGAAATGGTCACCAGTCTGGGAAAATTCGTTTTCTACGTCTTTTTATTAAATTAAAAAGTGAAATTTGTCCATTTTAAACAATACAAAGCACAGCTGATGCAAATGTTTTCAATGGCATTACAATAATCATCTGTTTTCTTTTAAACTGTAACCTAATGTTGTATCTATTTATAGTTACCATGGCAACGAATACTTCTGCTAAATAAACATACCCTTTATTTAGTTGTTTAATGTTATAGGCCTAACCTAAATTAACTGTTTGTATATTTTTAAATGTTCAATAATTATTGAAATCATAGCCCTGCTTATAATCGAGCTTTAGCTCGGTCTCCTGGTACTATTTAAATAAAATGAAAATCTAAATATTTAAAACAACTAAGGTATTGAAATATTGTGAAGGCTCCTTGAATAACACAATGAAAGTTTAAATGGCCCTAAGACGGAACCTTACATTTTGATATTTTTCATATCCTACAGGAAGGATTTGCATTAACAGATATTTTGGGTTTTGATTTTAAGTAATTTATATTGTGGGTAAAAACATGAAAGTAGGCAAGATTTTTGCCGTTTTTATAGCTAATACGGACTTTAAAAATTCATATTCCCGAAATGAGTGAACTTAACGATTTCATATTTTGATACATTATAGATAGACATGATTTTAGTTTATTTGTAAAATTTTAGGTGTTTAAACTTAATTTTATAAAAGCTGCCATTCGTTTTGTGAAGTGATGTTTTCTCATCACTCAAAAGAACGAAAAGTTTGATTTTTAGCTTGTTATGAAGCTCATGATTTTTATAGAATGAATTTGAAAGTACTTGAACGAAATATACATCGAAACGGTTTATTCAGCGAGATTAACAAGTGATAAATCAGTGCGCGCATTAGGCTGGCTTGTGGAGTGTTGAAAAGAATGGTAGGAAACTAGGAAGTATTAACAATCAACATGTTGTGGACAGTGAGGCTCCCCCCACTTTACGTGAGACAGGCCAACGCACAGGTGCGCGCACACGCGCTGCAGCTAGCCCTCCAGGTAGCGCCACTTTCATAGCCCCGCTCTTGCAGTACCGCAAAAATCCGCTAGATCGCTGCACGACCGCCGGGAAAAAAATCGCCTTCAATAAATAGCATTACTTGAGAAGTCTATTAGATTCCATAGTCAAAGATAATAGTTTCACTTTTGTCGGCAGTACTCACTCAATGACTCCTAATTTGTTTTATTGTACGAGTTTTCATTTTGGCATTTGTTATTATTTTGTATTTTTTAAATTAAGATATTCTTTATAATTTTGTACAATATCATTATGAATCTTTGTAGTATGCATTTGACTATATTATATTATTGAATCTGTAATAAATAAATTTAAAATATGAAGGATTAATTAAAGGTTACCTTTAAGTTTGCAGTGAAGAAATTGTAGTTTATTTAGGTTGTTCATTGTTTTTATTGTTTTTCCATTTTAAAAGAAATTTGTTAATTTAATATGGTGTAGCCTATATACTTACCATAGAAAAAGTAATGCCACATGCTATACATACATACTTAACAAATAAATATCATAGATTATAGATCCATATGACATGAAAATAAGAAGAAGAAGAATCGTAATATGACGTTTGTTTCATCATGGCAGACGTTAGGTTTACTGCTCGTTCTTATTGTAAAATGATATTACATGCTGCAAAATATCCACATTGTGCTGTTAATGGTGTATTATTAGCTGAATGTCCAAAGACTAAAGACTATAAAAAAACCAAAGATGTTGTATTTTTGGACGCTATACCGTTATTTCACTTATGTTTACATGTGTCTCCTATGGCGGAGGTAGCCCTAACTCAGGTAGGTATTAATTAAGGTCAATTAAATTTTCAATATATACTTCTCTGAGGGGTCTTCTTTTAAACCTGAGATAAGAATGAATGCTTATTAATTACCTCGTAGAAATTTAATTAAATTTGGTATTTAGTAGAACGAAAATAAATATTGAAGTAACTTAAAATTATTAAACTATTACATCTTGGTTGTTACAGAGGACAATAACTTCTCCCTTGTGAAGTTTATCACTTAGAATATTTAGAATTTAAAGTATTGAACATTATATGCACAAATACTAATACCGTCAAGTATTATTTTACCAATATTGTCTTGATGAATTATAATTTAAGGTTAGGTGTCAGTCTACTACTACACTCGATTCCACGTTCACCGTGCAGTACAGATCTTATGGGAGAATAGACATGCTACTATCATTACAAGGAACATCACCTTTATTGTCATTGACGCGGGTTGCGTCAACTGTAGGAGCATTGCATGGGAGTTGATGTTTTTAGTTGGCTAGACTAAGTATTGCTGAGACTGTCGTATGAATAACATGGCTTATGGGCGCTCTGTATTGCACGGTGAATGTGGAATCCAGTGTAGGCTTAGAGTTCATTGGAAATATTTTGATTGTTGTGTACATTTTTAACTAAGAATAGTAATTTTATATTGCATCACTTTTACATTTAATGGATAAACATTCTCTATAGAAGATATTAGTTAATTATTGAACTTTCAATAATTATGTTATATATAGCCTAATAGGCCTACTGTATTTTAACCCTACTTTTGATATTCACTTAAATCTTCAATTCACTAACTTAAAGTACACTAAACTTACTTCAAGACCATTTTGATAACTCATGACTATGAAATCAGTGTTAATTTAAGTGACTAAATTCATTAAAAACTTGTTTTATGGATAAACATTGAATTGTTTTAAGTTGTGTTTTTAATTGTTGGGAATTTAGGCCTATGACTCTTTATTGCGTGATATGAGCAAAGAAAATTACAAATACGCTGCAATCAAGTGTAATCTACACTGTTAAATTGGTGCCACGATTTAGGCCTATTTTGTTCTAGTGAAAATGTCCAAAATTGTATTTTAAATAAGTTTTATATATTATAAATGTTTTTGTATTGTTGTATATAAAGTTAATCTCTCCAAATCATGTGACTCACTCTAAAGATTCACCTCCTAGTTTGATTTTGTTCATAATCCAAAATAAACATTTAAATTAGGAGAAATTACAGTATAAGCCCTCATAACTACAATACCAACTGTTAGGACCTTTCTGAAAATAGTTGTTGTAAAGTGGTATTATATTTGTGATTGGGCAACTGAGTAAAAGTTAGTTTAGGTTATTGGATGATTGCAATTTTGACTTCTTGCTTAGTCATCAAATGTGATTAGGCCTATGTGTTGTAATTATGACTGCAAACTTTGTCATAAATTAAAATAACACATAGGCCTATATATATAGACAAATGGAAGCCCATTCATTCGTACAATCTAAAAAGTTAGAGTCACGAGTAATTAATGTAGTCGGTAAACAATTTAATTAATATAGGTTTAGGATAAGGTAAACTATAAAAAGTAACTTATAAGCCTGAAATTACCTTAAAATAGCCTAGGCCTATTTTATAATTAAAATAATGTTCATGTAAAATCATGAAATCTGTATTTTTTTAAACATATTTAGATATAATATGGTAATGCTTTACTATTACTAGGTCAACTTGAAATTTTATATTATTGTAGTTAGAGAATATATTGAACTAATGAAAAAGCAAATAACTACATGTCAGAAACGTTAAACGTAAACAATAGTTTACTGACTTATGTACGTTTACATATAGGAAACATACGTGACTAAAGACTATTAGAACTTCAGGCTATTTTTTTATGCTTGTGTATATTTTACATTGAACAAGAACTATCGAAAAAACTAAATATCGGAAACCTTGTAGGCCTAGATTAGCTCATTGAGCGATAAGATAGTTCAAAGTCCACACTCCTTTTTTCACTTTGAGTCTTGCTTTCAATCAGTCTTATACGTAATATCGCGTCTTGTTCTAAAGTGAATCCATTTCTTTGTGAAGTTTGTACTAATACAATAATTATAGTTTCTATGTGTTCTCTTTAGTTCTTGTTCAATGTATATATGCAAGAATGGCAATTAACAAAAATAGCCTCAAGTTATAACATATACTCTTTAGTCAAAGTATGTTTCCAATTTGTAAAAATATATTATATTAGTTAGTAGGCTACATTAATTATTGTCTATTATTATTATTATTGTCGGACTACAAGGAAAGGCTACATTATTTTTTTTTGTGCTATCGGCAAGGTTTACAATAAAACACTAGACGAATTAGACACTTCAGCTACACAGTACCCTGATACAGAATTGATCCAGACGACTCAATGTAAGTTTTCTTCATTATTAATGATTTCCGACATTTTCTTTTTTGTTATTTAGTTAATCCTTGTTCAATATATATATTCTCAACTAAAATATCATAAAAATTCAAGTTGACCCAGTAATAGTAGAGTATTACCTATAATGTTATTGAGTGGTAAATGGACTGTAAATGGTGTAGTATATATTTAATATAATTAGGAACAATATTTAATAGGCCTACATTTTATTTCTATCAATCATAATTTGTAGTCCCAGAAACAATTAGGCCTACTAGGTAGACGTATATATATAGGTTTGTACACAATAGTAAATGGGCTATTGGAAATCCGCTAAATTTGCGATGCTTTATAGGCAGTAGAGCATTTATTAATTTTGATAAAGGCTGTCATAATGATTTCAGTTGGGTTATTCCAAATAAAATCACCAGAGGCCTATGCCTCAGATTTACATAATTTTTGTGTATCTATATATATAAAACAAAGTCGGGTTTGTTACACCACTTATAACTCAAGAACGGCTGGACCAATTTTTTATTTGTTGGATTTGTCTTTGCCCCGAATAGCAGAATATCTATTAAAATACAGGAAAAATACATAAATAAAATAAATACATAAATAAACAAACAAAATAATTTTAGGTTAGGCCTAGACTGATGAACTAACACAGCCATGTTATTTGAAAGTATTTACATTCACTACCATAGCAACCAATAAAATAAAATAACAGATACAGTATTAATAATAAAAATCTATATAATAAAAATTAATAATTGCTGTTCCTTTGTAAGCACATCACTTGAGAACGGCTGGACCAATTTGTTTTAAAATGTTCGTAATAGTCCGAATTAGGTTTTTATGAAAAGAAAAATTTTCAAATTCGGGAAAATTGAACATCCTTTTTCACAAAACAGCTGTTCTAATAAAATGGTTAGTAACCCCTTTTTTATTTACATTCATTACCATAGCAACTTTACTTAGTAGCATTTATTTTATAATCAGTTTATTATTATTCAAAACCAACAGCTTTTTTAGGTTAGATTGACCATTGACCAACTTAAAGCAAACAAAAACAAAAATCAACTAAAAATGCTTACTATATTTTAATTCAATTCAAACATTAGTTGTTACATATTATTTATAAAACAGATGATTTGGATCAAAAACTGAACATATTTTTAGGTTAGGCCTACAATGAACCAAAACATTTTTATTTGCAACTAATTTGGCTAATTTAGAATCAGGTTTCTTAAAATTCTTCACAACTGTCAGTTTTTTTAGATTAGGTAAAATCAAACAAAAGGTTTACTGTATTATCTATAAAGGTTTACCAAATATAAATGTGTGTACCTAGTATATTCTTAAGTGGCATAAAAACTATTGTTCAATTCAATTACTTAAGTCAATGTAATGAAATGGAATAACTACCTACTCTTTAAATTAAATCAAGCAATAGCGAAACATTGCTGGGTCCACTAGTTAATTATATTAACTAAATACATTACAAACCTATTTTCTACTTGAGTAGTTTCTATATCAATTTTTGAAAATTGCAGAAATAGTTTCAAATCTTACTGAATTTCAAAATGTTTAAAATGCTCGTAGATTTAGAAACGATGGTGCTAGAGCTCATTTTAAAACTTATTGTATGGGCTTTTATTTGATATGTAACATGGCAGTCTCAAAACAAGAAAATGTTTTACTTGTGTTTTCAAATTTTGAATTTTGAAAATCTCAAAAACACCATATTTTCTATTAATCAGTTTTTGTCAGAAATTAATATTACTACATACCTGATCATCCTTGATCCGATTTAGCAGTGTATGAATTTGAACTTTTCTCAAAATTTAAATCGGTGAGGGAAACGTGAGTCAGTTGATGCTGTGAAGGAGACGTTTGATTTTCTCTTTGCCTTTAAACAGTGGAAAAGGTGCTGCGATGTATTATTAGTGCAAGTAGAATATATATTGAAGGTGACAAGTATTCAAATTGCTATACAATATTAATAAAGTTACTTAATCATTCCCATTATTTAATAGACATACCTTGTATTGTATTAAAACTTAATTGCTTTATTTTATGTTATAGATAGACCACATGGCTAGTTCAGAAGGTTTGATGATAGCAGGCTACTATGTAGCGAATGAAAATATACGAGATGTAAGGTAAGTTTAGTATTACTATTGATTTAAAAAGTTAGTAGATTATTTCTCACTAACTGAACATTAAGTGGTCACGTGTATTAAAGTCAGTTGGTGTTATTACATTATATCAATGGTTTAGAGCCCATACATCTGTATTTTAACGTCTAAATATGTGCACCAAACTTTAATCTCGTTTCTTCTGTACATGTTGAAAACCAAGCCTTGAATTTTGAATAGGCCTTTACATTTGACACAAAGGCAACTATAATGACTAAAATACAACATATGTCCCAATTAAAGCGCTTAATATTTACATTAAAAAATAGAGTAGGCCTAAATTATACAAATACAAGCTTCTTATTTTAACTTAATTTCATAATATGTAAAAGTTCTGTTTAAGAGTCTTTGTAATTTAGGTTACAAAAGATAATCTTAAAAACTCTTATTGTCAGGCGCCATATCAATTAGTCTGCTTGTTTAAAATTGCCAAGACAGTTTTTGTATTAAACCGTTTCAGTATTTTTTTTATAGAATTTAATTTCACATAACTAATAAACCGATTTTGCTATAGGCTAGTATTAGAATTTTAAACTTACCCAAAGTAGACTATGCTGGTGCTGATTCTTATGTTGAAACTTTGATTCAAATTTTGATTATTACAAATTTCTCATAAATAAACTTCTGAATTTAAAATTTGTAAAAACTAAGTTTGTTTTTACTAGCCTAAAATTAAAAAGAAAAGAAAAATTGCATAAGTTATAGAAAAATATTTTGTAGGCTAGTTGGGTTTAGCCTGAAATCTATGTCTAAAAGTATTTTGAAATTTATTACACAAAATGTGAGAAAGCAGTTGAATAAAATAAAACACAAAAAAAACCATGATCCTATTGTCCTAAAATAAATGGTTATTCTTTTAAAATATAACAAAACAATGGTATTGCTCTTTAACCTTAGAAGTGGCATGGTTAAAGCTGAAATTGGCCAGCCTGTTTTTAGCGTTTTGCAAGCATATTTTTAAAAATTCGCCAAAAATAGTAAATGAACCCCAATCCAAAAGTGTACAGTAGCTTTTTTGTAGAAGAAACTTCAAAGAATTCAAATATGCCACTAAAAATTAGTTTATTTTGAAATTGTAAAAGTTATTAGCTCAAGAAACAAAAAATGTTCAGTAACGAAAGGAAAAAGTTCAACTTTAGGCCTACATAACAAGTAATAAAAATTTGTTTGTATTTTTTTCGTAAGCGTAAAAAAGTTTCGTAATTTAGTTCTAAATAGAACTATATAAAAACATTTATCAATTTCAAATTTTTTATTTCGAAAAAAAGCAGTTTTTATGTTCCAAGTACACGACTGGTAACAAACCTAGGCCTAGATTGTAACATCATTTACTAATATATGCTTTGCCCAAAAATGAAATATTATTATAACAAGTGTAGAGGATAAATCAAAGAAAAGAACGGTATACTTGTCTTTCCTTAGTTCACAAAAGTGTTTGAGTTATATTTATTTGAATAACAAAATGACATCATTCTAATGAAAAGTTGCTAGTCTGCACTCTGCGTATAGGACGGGACATTTGAATACCGTGGGAACCCACGCGCTAGACTTTCTCAATAGAACGTAATAATTATGTACATTTCAACTCTCGTCTAGACAGAAAAAAAAACAGGTTATTTTTGGATTATTTCCCACCATTACAAAATTCAGACTTTGCTGTACAAAATGGTGTAAAGAAATCTGTCAAAACATTTGATATGGTAGGTGTAAAATCACTTGACAAATGGGCTGTTTCATTGGTTGAAAAACTGTCCAATCGCAAGGGTTTATAGTAATTCTTGGAAAAAATACAATTTTTATAGTGACATCTGATTAGAATTCACCAACAGAAAGATAAAATCTTGACGAATCCAATGGTATCGTTATAATAGCCAAAGAAATATTTGTGTAGATGGTCTTGAACGTTGAATAAGTGGGAAATGGCCTCTGCTAAAACCACTGTTTCCATGTATGAGCTTAAGTCTTCTTCGGCCTTCAACATCCTTTCCTTTTACTTTTGTTTGTTAGCCAAGTAACTGTTCTCTGTTATAATATTTATATGTCTTTTCTATCTTTTCCTTAGTCTGTGTTAAGCCGACTTGTCAGTCCTTTCACTGGCAAAACCATGGTCGGCAAGACTTAATAAAATTTTCTAGAATTTACTAAATATTGGGATTGCAAGAAATAATGAAGTTTATTTGTTTTTAGGTTTCTGTTTAATTGTGCTATTTACACTCCTTAAAAAGACATATACAATAATATGTTTTATCGAATGTTATAAGTAAAAATGACTGCCTCCCTACACGTTCCTATGAGTATAAAATACCCATTTTTCGGTAAGAATTGACAAGCTCAATTAAAATGAATGGCGTTTAAAAAAAGTGCCTGCTTTTAAAAGTTTAATTTTTCTTTAAAAAGTATTAAAAAATCTCACCTATGTTCATTTTGTAAAATAAAATTGTAAGATTATTTTCTAGTTACCAGATGATGTCATTCTAAAGTTTGAGATTTTTAAATAAAATGTTAGATAACTTTATTTTATACTCAATAAAAATAGCCTACTTCTGATAAAATCTAAAACTTGAGTATAACAATTGTGGTGTACGTTCAGTTAAATTTACTCAGGAAATTTAAACAATGAAAAGTGAATTTGTACTGTTTCTCTTAATATTTAGCACTACATTCTGAGGAAATTCTGTATATTAATTTTCATATTATCAAGACTAAAAACTGAAGATAAAAAATCAACTTGCACCTAGCATTTAGTAAACAATGCCTATCTTATTAAATCTATTTTTACTGGTGTATATACTAAAATACAGATACCGGCGCGGATGCTGGCACTTGAGCAAACCGATACTAACCTGACTAAAAACATCAGTACCCGGTATATCTGTTTAATAGTTCACTGCGAAGGACGAACATGTGAGCTTGACACTGAACACTATGAGAAGCGGCCGACGCACAGTGCATTGCACGCCAACCCCCCGTATTGGGATAATTTTTAATACAAAGAGCATTGCGTTCTCCGCACGCCAATTTTAAGCCTATGTGCCATACACGCACATGTGCGTCCGCTTTAAAATAGTAATGATTATTACGTAGAAATTTTTAAAAATAAAGTAATTTCTACTCATTTAGGCTATAAAAATATAGGAAATAAAAGGTCAGCTCCTAGCATAGGAAATACGAAATTTGCGTAGCAGTGAATGCATTAGAAAACGGTGTGGGAAAATGTTTTTTTTTCTTCACTTATGCCGTTTTCCCACTCCCCCGGCTCATCACGCCAGGGCGAGGCCAAGTGCCTGGATTCACGTTGATATCTGTACACTCGCTTCCTTTGCCTTCCGTGGATGGTGAAGTAAGGAGTATGGCTGTAGAGGAGGCCGAAATGTCGTATGAGGGTTGCGAGCTAGTATATGTGTTACTAAAATGTAATGCACATGCTGTAGTCAAATTATTTCTAAATATGCTGTGTTGGTCAGGGAAATGAATGACCTAAATTATGTAGGAATCCTCTAAAAGAACCTGAATTATCATGAGTTTCAATTAGGTTGGAGTTTGGAACCAAATTGTGTGTGTTAGGGTTAACTAGAGAATCTGTGTCACTGGGAGCTCCCTGCTAAAGGATGTGTGAGACTGGAGTTGATATATTTGTGAAGTTATGACACATTAATCTGATTGGCTTGTTTACGGTCGCACTATCTTCTCTGGACCTCCCTTCCCTCTAACATCAACTAACCCCCTCCCTGCCCTTCTATAAATAACTTCAATATCCTGTTGTGGATAGTTTAAATTGTTATTTCATCTCATTGGTGTGTTGAGTTGAAACTGTAGAAGTATGGGTTTTAAGTGCTGGTTTTTATATTTCAGTTTTTATTTTTGTGTTGAAATATTGTTAGAAATTTGAATGTTCTCATTATTATTTGATATAGATAAGGAAGCGATAAAAACAACTAGACAGTGAACGTAAAAAATAAAGATTAAACAAGTTTAAATCCAGATCATTTCAATTACCTCTGTAATTCAGATAACAGAAGTTCTACTGTACTCCTTTGATTATGTAAATTTATACTTTAATTTTACAAATAATTAAAGAATTTTTAAATTATGGTTGTTTCAACACACAGTGTAAATTCTTGTCTATTTTGTATTTAATGTTCCAATCAATGTACAAAGAAACACAGTGATTTGTTTTGTTTTAAAAAACACACCGATAATGTTTTGATTTTAAGCTAAAAAAAAGAAGAAGACAGTGCCCTACATTATAGTTTTAAATATGTTATACCTATCTAGTTCTAATGAATTTTTTTCTCTTTGCAGTATAGACAAGCCAGCTACACGGATAGCAGATAAAATAGCGGAGAATTTTAGTTCTGCGTGTTTAGTATTAGTAAGTAGTCAAATTATTTATATATTTATGTACAATACGTTATACTAAAAGCATTACATTATGTATATTAGACAAATAATTATAAGTGCGTTTAAAATAATTTCTTATCTAATTAAGATAACTGCGTTGTTGGTGGTTATATAAACTGCTTCTGTTTACAGATCTTAATTGTAAACATTTAAACTTGATGTACTTGTTAAGGTTTTAATTGTTTATATTAAGCATGCACTCATAGTAAAACCGTTAATATGAAGTACATTACTTTAAAAATCAATCATAATAATTATCTTTCTGGAAAAAAATACTTTATTTTCATGGAAATATCATAGTATACAATAATCTGTTATCATTTGCTTTTGTAAGTGGAGAGCAATGGCAAAACCGCGAGTTGTTAAGGGGTTGGTAAGCAAAGCAAGCAGGGGCGGAACAATCTAGTTATTTATAATAATCTTTATTTTTATTCAAATGAGCCAACTTTGTTTTTCTGGTAAAATCTAAAATTGAAATTTAGATAGTTGGAATTTAGGTTAAATTAATAATAAAATTTTGATATTATCAACACTAAAAACTGAAAATAAAGACTAAATTTACACCTAGCACTTAGCAAACAGTGCTTATTTTACCTTCTATCTATTTGTACTGGGGTAATACAACTGCTTTCTTCGTCTTCCATGGATGTTGTTGTAAAGAGTACGGCTACAGAGGAGGAGGCAGACGTTTTTCCAATAGAATTTATGGTAGTAAAAGCTAATGCAAATGTTGTAGTAAAATAATTTCAAAATATGCTGTTAGTTGTTCAGTTCAGTTGAGAAAAAAAATCAGTTAAGTCAGGGAAATGAATTACCAAAATTCTGTAGAAACCCTGCAATACAACGTTTACAAACCTTAATTTGAAAATTGAATATTATGCTAATTTCTCATAATATATTTAATTTAAATATATTTCAACCTGAACTAACTTTAACACTCTTTTTCACAACATAAACCAATTTGTTTTATGTCATTCTAACTTCTCTCAAGTATTCATAATACCTAAACTAATTCTTACATTTAGCATGGCTGTAATCATTCGTTCATTTCATAACTGTACATTCATTCAATGCTCATACTTATGCCGTATTTGCAATAATACTACAGTCGTCAAATTGGTGTGATGTGTAATGTTTTTTTAGATTCATTTTAAATATTTCTTTCTATTCTTTGGGTTTTGTTTTATTTGGGTCATTTTATTTATTATTGTTGTAGAATGTTTCCCATTTAGACTTCAAAACGTTAACATTATGCTTAGTTTTGGCTGCACTAAAAAACAGTTGTTGTCTGTGATGATGTCTACTTATGCCAAACTTATAAATGTTAGTCTTAGCACAGTCTCACAAAATGCTAACACAAGTAATGATAAACAATGTAATCAGCCCAAGGAACCCAAAATAACATGATTATATCCTATACAGGGTGTCCCATAAGTAAAGTGCCAAACTTCGGGGAATGGTTCTATGGGTCAGAATAAGAAAAAAAAGTTCATATTAACAAAAACCCGAAAATGCTTCGTCTGTTCTGTTAAACGTTCGCTAGTTAGGTTAAACGTCAAGCTAAGTTTGAACTCAATCAGTCAAAACGTTCTCTAGATAAGAATTATTTTGTACAAAAAACAAAATGGTGGATATCTAAAAAACGAAGCGTTTTCGGGTCTGTGTTTAAATGAACTTTTTTTTCTTATTTTGACCCATAGAACCATTCTCCGAAGTTTATTACTTTATTTATGGGACACCCTATGTATGGAGTAAGCGAAAGCTGCATTTACTTTTTTTTGACATCCAAAGTCCTTCGATTACGTCATCTTTATGTATATAAAGTTTTAAAAATATTTTGCCAACAAAATACTGTTGTTGTAAATAACATGCGAGATACTGCATACAATTTCAGGAACTCTGGTATTGTACCTGTACCTAAGCCAAATTTAACTCTATACCGTACATTTTTTTACTTATAGTGCCGCTCGTTTTTATAACCTTATCATTCCAAAAATTACTACTTTAAAAAATATGTCTTATATGGTAGTGTTAAGAAGTGTAAAGTCCTGGCTGTTTTCATCAAATGATATTGAACCTTTATTCGTCATTATGCAATAATATATATTATGTAATGCCTTGCAGGTTGGTTGATTTTTTTATTCTCTATGATATGTATATATTTAAACTTCATACTTGCTTTTCTTGTGGTTAGGTTAGGGCACCTGCCGAACTCTCCATCTCGATATTGTTTTTGTTCTTTTTGACGGAAGTCTCAAACTGGCGTATGCCTAGGAGACCCCTAAATTTGTTCAGTGTTATACCATTGTATTTGGATAACCTAATAGAACTCCGATCCAATGCAATATTTTGTTCCACTGGAAATTCGACTTTTTTGGCGCTATCTATTGGGGAAACGAAGGAAGCTGGTTGGAAACACCAATGCTTACAATGCTTTCTCTCTAGCGCTACCTCGCGGCGCGATCATGTACTATTTTCGCGAACACCTTTTTTCCGGCACACAACCCCCGTATGGATGCAAGATCTATTTATTATTCATGATCTATGGTTATACTGATAATAGTATTGTTGTAAATTGTGTCTGTAGTATTTTGTATTTATAATGTATGTATAATTTTTGTTATAAGTAAGTATAGTTATGTTATCAGTAAGTTAAAAAAATATTCTTCTTTTGTTTTTTGATGCATTATATTTTGTTTGTTTTCTTGTATAACCTAAGTGGGGTTTTAAATTGTGTTTTTATTTATATGTATGGTTTCAATGTAACATGTGAATAAACATGAAAAAATAAAAATAATAAAAAAACTTTGCTGTCGCTGACTATTTTCTAGATTTTTACTCTAGCATTTTTTTTAAATGCTATTGTGGCTTATCAAAAGATTTAGAATTGAAAAGAGAATATTCACTGAAAAATGTTTTTATTCATCTTTAACCATTTAGAAAATCGTGTATTCAATAATTATAGGTTTTCGGGTTGCAAGCCTTTTTTTAAAAGGTTATAGCTGGAAAACTTTCAAACAAATTGAGATGACTGTTTCATATTTTTAAAAGTCCATATTTTCATTTACTTTTTTCTCCAGGAAGATATTTTTTATAGATTCCGAGATATAAGCTAGAGAAAATAGGCATTTTTTAAATTTAGAAAATTGTAATTTTGCAGTGTTAATTATAAAATGCAACAAAAATGACAGATTTTCCACAACATTTTCAGTCATTGTTCAGCTTCATTTTGAAATACCATGATGAAAGGCAGTTCATCTTACCTAAAAAATGCAATACTTATCACGATATTTGAAAACAATGTAAAAACTAGCTGTACATATAGCTTGTTTCAAAGATCATTAGTGCTTAAAAAAACTTGATCATTAAAATAAACGACCATGCTGTTTCAGATTGATAACCAACGGTTATCACTAACAATGGTTGAGCCAGCTCTACAAGTGTCACAATTTGCTGACGTTAAATGGAAGAGTTTAGACAAATCTAGGTTAGTACATGGCTTTATTGTAATTATGGTTAAGTACTTTGTTGGTAATTGTCAACAATGCCCAAGATAAACCAAAATATTGTATTAGAAATATGATAGTTGTTTATAATAATATTATAAGTAATTGGTCGGAAATATAATAAAATTAGATTTAAATGTTTATTATCAGTATTGTAGACAATTGCTAGGAAATTTGTTTTTAGTTTTTTTTTTTAAGACTCGGTTATCTTTTATATTATGAAAAATTTGAAATAGTTTGTATTTAATTAAAAAATTATAATCTTTTGTGTTGTGTAAATATTAAAAAAAAATAGTGTATTTTTTTAGATACTCAACACTAAAACATATGTCATTTAGAATATGTACAAAATGAAGTTTTGGTTTTCTGGTAACTAGTAAAAAGGTTATATAAGTCATATATACCACGGAGTATATAAATGAGATGGAGAGAGCACTACTAGTAATAATCCGGTGAGGCAAAATTCCGCCATCTTTGTACGAAAAAATCCATCAAATTCGGTGTAAGCTTAGAGTCTCTATAATTGACGAGCCCTAAAGTTGGCTGCGCCAATTTGTAAGATGCTCTGCTTACATATAATAAATAAAAGAAATATATATATATATAAACTTGATTTGATTTGCAAGACTCTATTTTTAGTTTTATTCTATCTCGGGTAGTGAATTCAATGACCTGATTGATATATGGTGAAAAGGATCAGATTAGGCCAAACAAAGTAGACGATTTAGAAATTACCTTTGACATTTATTAATATCATAAAATATACGACAAAGAAAAATAAATTCAAATACATACAAATTATAGATTATAAATTTAAAGAGAGCTGGTGATTTATAAAAAAAAAGAATTTTAAGTGCACTGTACTTACGAAAAGCAGACCACAAACTTATTAATTTAAAAAAAGAAAACCCCACTCGCACGCGCAAAAACTTTTGTAGCCTAGTTCATTTCGTGTCCGATTTACTGTCACATTAATTTAAGCGATCGCACTATACACCATTTTACGATGAGATACTACTTTGTACTTGTAGTTTAACAATAATAAATGTTACATGATTAAACTGTTAATGCACAACGTATAACGCGCAACACTTCTAGCGACGTTCACTGCTTGGCTTCTCGTTGATAAGTGCCGTTAGCGTTCTTTTCCACCGCTACGTTCAGCCGGCGTCTATTTTCTCTCCACCAATCAGAAAACGTCTGATGACATATTTCGTCAGATACGTTGGTTGCTTACCAAAGCAATCCCTGTGGGTCTTGCGTGTGAACGCACGTAGGCCGTTTCTCCAGGAATTGGCTTGCAGGTGTTCGCTTATCTCGTCTAGACTTTTGGACGTTGCCTTTCTAACTGCGTCTTAAAACTCGTATAATTTCCGTGTCTTGGCGTTAGTACATAGACTGTCTATCTTCTCAAACCCTACTTTTAAATTTAAAATAATTGATCTTAATAATTGTCTGCCTTTTATTATTTATTCTACTGAAATGTACTTTAAAATTGTCTGCCCTTTTATATTTATTTCCTTTACGTGAAAATGCTTCTAATTATTAAGCTCTCTTTCTAAAAAACATTTGTAATATAAATTAAGTTAAATTCAAAAATAAAAATGCTCTCTTTCTAAAATTGACTTATGGTCCTATTCTATATTATTTTATACTTTGGGAAGTTGGAGATCTTACAAAACCCCCTCAAACATGAGACAAATCTTCCAATTTGAACTCATGTTTGATGACTCCTAATCACCAACTTGACAAAGTACACTTCAACTCTAAAATCTCATTACATAACACAATAAGTTTATGAATTCAAATTTCTTAAAATAAACATTGATACACAAATATAAAACACAAATCTTACATTCCATTTCTCTTCGAAACATGAATTTACTACAATGCAAAACATAAAAAATCTAACTTCAAATATTCAAGTTCGAATTTCACTTCACTTAAGAAATTTCTGAGTTCAACAGAGTTCGAAATTCACTATATAAGAAATATTAAAAATCAAAAACACATGAATACACAAAATAAATCAATAATATATCAATAAATCGATATTATGTTTATATACATAATTTTATATACAACAGGTATGTGAAATATTGAAATGAATTCAAAGTCTGGCATTCCCCTTAGAATTTACTAAACGATTATATCACCTTCCTATAATCTACCTACTGGTGCCTAACATCTATCATCCTATCTTGCCACACCTATGATAATCTTATATATTAAAAAAATTCTGTTTTTCTTTTCCGAGTCCGTTCGGCTCTTATACCCGACCGATTTTCATAATTGAGGTCTTAAATTAAAGGTATGCACGCCCAGATTTGCCATCAAGCATCCGCATCAATTTATCTACCGCATAATTCGACTTATACTCAAACAAAAATTCCACCCCATGCATTTCTTATGGGAGTTTCAAATTTGCAGCATTGTCTTATGATTGTTTTTCATATACCTCCGGATTTAATCTAGGTACATAGTTAGTTTTGGTCTTGAAATATTCATTGTATTACAGGCTTTCATAGGAGATAGAGATCATTCAAATTTGTCAAATTTAAGGCGAGTAATGGACCTCCAAACAACATAAATTTTCATTTTTCCAATATTTGCCTTTAATTAAAGATAAATATCTCAAATTCTTATTAAATTATTCTATATATTTTAACCTAAGAACCTTCAGTGAAATACCGGCTTTCATTTGAGTCATTGATTATTGAAATTGGGCGAGTTTTAAGCGAACACACTGTGGACAACCAACATAAAGTTTAATTTTTTCTAAAGTTTTCCGAAATTGTCTTTATAAAATCTATTCCTTCTTTTGTTAACCATAAGTTTATATCATATGTTCATGGAACATATGATTGAATATTCTTTCATATGTACCATTATTTTTGATTTAGATTTGATAGTGAAAAGGTATTTATTTTGTAAGTCCAATTTCATTATGATTAGGCTTTCAAAGACTTTTATTATGTATCTGCTGAATTTCAATCATGAAACTATGAATTTGTAGATGAGGTGATTATTATTATTTGCTTTATTATTAATTTTCAGTTATTGTATTATTTGTGTGTTCTCAAATCCAGTTGTCTTATTTACTATGGGTCTTGGTAGGAACACCAAATATACTAAATGGAAGCGTAAACAACGCAAAGTGGAAACTAGAAAGAAAACTGGAAATTTATAGGCCTAATTAGTATAAGATACTGTTTAGTATTTAAATGTACAAATATATATCAAAATAAAGATAAAAATGTGATCTTTTAATGGCTTTTAG
>JAGFPH010002307.1:192517-206894 GCA_018207615.1 Philaenus spumarius | reverse complement strand
TACTAGACTCAAGATTGCTATTTGACGTAAGTACTAGTAATAAACATTATTACAAAGCAATCAAAAGGCACTATGGAAATTATGTTTTTATTAGTTTACAACAATTATGTACTATACAGTATTATACTGCATTACTAATGTTATGAATCTAAAGTAAAACTTATAATAAATTGCAATTATTATCAAACTGTAGACTGTTATGTAACTTGAAATTCATAAATTATTTTTTTTTACATTTCACCAATAGTAATTCCTTTCTTTGAACAATATATTGTATTATTATAAATATTGTTATTCCATTGACTGAGATAGCAATATCTATACTTATAAAAGCCAAATACCACTCATTTTTTGATTGACTGATCACAGTTTCTCAAAAACCGTACCATCTAAGAACTTGAAATTTGGTACACATATTGTTCATAGGCACTAGAGGCGCACTAAGAAATGATTTTAAAATACTTGGCCTGTAAGGGTTGAAACAACCACTAAAACAATAAATAATGTTTGTTATATATCTCAAAAACCTTACCTCCTAGGAACGTGAATTTGGTATACGAATTTGTAATAGGGGCAAAAGGTGCACTAAATACAGTAAGTATTTTAAAATATTTTGCCTGTAAGGGTTGAAACAACCACTAAAGCAATAAATAATGTCCTCAGTTATTGGGACGTACTCGTTTCCCCGTCTATGACGCCCGTGAAAATATACGATTTGGAACAAGTCAGTAAAACATTTTAAGAATAACTGATGGGGCATTCACACTCTCATTCACTCCCAACCTGCAATATATAATTGAATCGATACCAAATATCGTATCAAATGTAGGTATCGAAACGTCCCGTTAATGTCGCACTGGCCAGGGGTTTACTGGTGCCGGAACGCTGTTTCGGTACTGTTTTTTATAAATTTGTTTTAACGTTGCACTGAACCATGCACTCTCTCAATCACACTCATTCAACACTCAGAATTTTACTTCCGCCAGTCGAAAAACCTCAAGATACCCCCACACTACAGTGTGTTTCGACTGACTATGCGAGTCAACTACAGTAACGCAAGTCCCTCAGCTTGGAATCGAAATGGGACAACCACCATCCACTTATATATATCGATTGGGACAACTTGGGAGCACCAGATACACTTTTGCCAGATTCGCAGTAGGCCTACGCCTTTGGTATTCGGCGAGCGCTGCGAACGTCTACAAATAAGAGACCGATGATTCAGGGTCGAGGTGGCCGAAAAGTTTAAAAACCAGCAATGCTTACTTTTATATTATTTATTATTAATTTTTTTCTGCATTTTCCCAACATATTGATGGTATTATTGTAATAAAAATAACACCAAACATGATATAATTTGGACCACATTTAAAGATTAATACTTATTGAATAACTGATGTATATCTAAACGTAAATTATGTACCTGAACTCCGGCCGCACGGCGATTTAGAGTTTGACTTATCAAACAAGCTGTAGTTTGCTATGAGAACAGTAATAAGCCTAACAGACTTCTGTCGTCACTGTGTCGATAGCTAAACACTTCCCGGATGCATAGTGAACTATTGCGGTTTTTTATCAGGGCTGTAGAATAGGATATTATTGCCTCAAACTTTAGGACTTTTAGCGCTCAAATGGTATCTGCTTTCGGTGTAGGTTTGTCATTGTAATTCTCTCCAAACATATTCATTCTGTTTAGTGCAAGCGGTGAGTTAATACATATTAATATATTCTATCTTAATAATTTTTCTGTTTGAGTTTGTACGTCGTAATGACAGATATCAAATTTATTATTATTATTTGTCACTATAGTTAATATATTTAGCATCATAAATCTTTTTTATTTAATGATTTTTTTTCTTAGTTCAATGAAATATTTTACGTAGTATTATTATTTTAATGCTAGGTAATTTCACTGTCTGTGAATTCTTTTTTGAAAACGCTTAACGTAATTGTTAATGATTCTGTAAAAAATGTATACTGATTCAAACCTACTACTACAAGTTTTAAAATATTACATTAAAACATTAGCTCTGTACTACAAATGTGTACAGGAATAATTTAATATTTCTGAGATATACGTTGTTAAAAATTGCATTAAAAAATGTTTGTATAAATTTACTTGAACTTGATCAAATTTATTTATACCTAGAGGGTTTACCGTTAGATTTTTATAATAACACCATCATTTTGTTAAAAAAAAAATACTGTTTTGATTGATTGATAAACGTTTTTCTAGGTTCTATTTTAATAGAATATTATTTGCAACATTACTGTAAAATAAAAATTCAGAATTCTATTGTAGTTATCAAAATAGGGGAGTAGAGTAACTAGGATCAGTAAAGAGTAAGTTGCATGTGTTATGCTATTGTATTCCTATTTTTGAATTTCAGAAAAAATTCTGGGTTTTTTCTTTTTCATGAAGAACTTCAGAGTATATTTATAAAGAAATACAGGCTCAAGAGTATAAAAAACCTAAACGATTAAACTGTTGGTTTAGGCTACGTGAAGTTTTATTATTTTTGTTTGCCTACGAACTGTACAGTATCCGAGGAAATCCAAATTTGTTAAAAAGTATAATGTAGTAATTAATTATTTTAATTTTGTATAGGCCTAAAACTTATTTTTTGCTAGAGAATTGTCTATTTTTTCTTTCTATAAAACCAAATAGCTTAGAATATATTTAATATTATCTCATTATTTCATTGTAGCCACTGAAAAAAAATATTTAAAATTAAATTAAATTTTTACCTAAAGTACCATGTGTCGTGGTCTAATACTTATCTCGTAAATGCTACCACGGTTTCGAAAACTCTAAATTTCAATCAGGTTCAATCAGTCAATTCACTCAATCAAGATTGCCACAAAGAAGTATAAAATAATGATAAACATAACACAAAACAATAACGTTAATAAATAGGCCTACAAACTTAGTTATTTTATCTATACAAGTACCGGACAAATCTAGACTAATGAGAATAATGTACTTTTGGACCACGAGATGGTGTACTTTCATTTTATATATAGCATAATCTGTAGCTGATGACAGGTAACATGCTCTGACCAGGCCTACAGTACTTTCGCGAATAACACGAATCATGTTGTATGTACATATTTTTATTTGTATTAATATTTCAGTTAGATTTTTATAATGTATTCAAAAACATCATTACTTTTATATGATGTACGTCAGTGTTGTATATTTTTAAGTTAATAAATGAATGACTTAAGCCTGTCAAAATTGTAACGTTATATATTAGCAATAATACTAATATGTTATATCTAGTTATAGTTATTTTTATAATTAGGATTTTTCTTTAGAATTGTATTGCGTAGAAAGTTTAACATTGTATGCATAACATTTATTTTGTATAGTAAGGTAAGCAATATTCCATTTCTTCTCATTATCGGCAATTTTAAATATATCTCAAAATTTTATTTGTTATTTTACAAAATAATAAAGGATTAAGTGTTTTTACTATGCTTTGAAATTTTTGTATTGAGTTGAATATAAATTGACAATAATTATTGTTTGGAAATTACCATTGCATTTCAATATCATTAGGAAATATTTTGTATCCGTTCAAAAAGTAATATTTATGATTTTGAATTTATACCTAAAATATGACACCGTTTTTTTTTTTTTTTTTTTTTTTTTTGAGAATTTGTAGAAAACATTTCATTATGTTTGTAGTGGTTGACTAAAGTAATTAGTTCCACGGTCGCCTGAAATGATAATTTTAAAAATTGCAACCAAAATTGCAATTATGTAAACACCATTTTAATACAAATTCTATCGTATGCAAAATAATTACAAATGTTATGATGTGAGACCATGTCTCATATAAGTAAATAAATAAACAACATGTATTGCATACCATGGTTTTATTTACTCTTAATTCATTATCTTTGAGATAAGGACACTCTGGATAGTGCTCTCAGAGTAGGCTAAAGGTAATGAATGGTTAAAGAGACTGATAGCCCAGTCAATAAAGGGAAAAAATAGGCCTTAGTGGGAAGTAATTAGTGAAAAGCTGAAATTTTGTCAGATGTTACAATAGTATATGAGGAGTATTTACACAAAAGTCCCCGCCCCTCCCCCTCTTGCTTCCCCCCTACCCACCTTAAAGTTCACTTTTGGAAGATTTTTTTATTTTGTCAATATCTAAGAGATAAAAAGCGATAGAGTAATTTTTATTTCGTTATTGTAATCCTTATAATATTCTCTATCAAAAATGTTCCTTGCGTTTAAGCTATAAAACAATTATTTACCGTGTATTTATAAATTTAATGTTAAAATTTTAACTTTTCTATTACAATAATTACATGTTTAGCTATTTTTGATTAATATGAGACAAGTTATGAAAAAATGGCTCAAATAAATCTTTTAGGGTATTTTGCAATCTTTATATTGATATAAGTTTTATAAATGTTAAGTGCAGACAGTTGACTTAATCGGCCTGGCAAAGGGAAATGGTGCGGCGCGGGGCGTACGAGTCCTCGCGGGCCGGATCAGCCCATTGGCATATCAGCGGTCAATCTGCAGTAAAGGCCTATTGTTTGGACTTTTATTTGTATAGCGGGTCTAATTATGGGTATTACAATGGTAAAATAGAAGTAAACATGTATTTTATTTTTTTATTATTTATTTATTTTCTGGTATTTATTATTGCAGTGATAAACACACAATATGATTTCTTTTAGCCAAGCCAATAAAGGGAAAAAATAGGCCTTTGTTGGATATAATTAGTGAAAAGCTGACATTTTGTTTATAAAATTGTTAATGTTCTTTATATTAGGAGAGCCAGTTTTGATTCGGGGGATTATTCCTACTCCTAAGTTATTAAGACCGTTCCATTCTCCATCAAATAGGACCCACCATTATTGGACTGGCTAAAACCGGCAAGTGTCAAGCAGCAGAACATGTTTTGTTTACTGTTCCAGTGCCCTTGTCTGCACTTAACATTTATAAAACTTATATCAATTTTTTTTATAAAGATTGCAAAATACCCTAAAAGTTTTATTTGAGCCATTTATTCATAACTTGTCTTATATTAATAAAAAATAGCTAAACATGTAATTATTGTAATAGAAAAGTTAAAATTTTAACATTAAATTTAAAAATACACGGTAAATAATTGTTTTATAGCTTAAACGCAAAGAACATTTTTGATAGAGAATATTATAAGGATTACAATAACGAAATAAAAATTACTCTATCGCTTTTTATCTCTTAGATATTGACAAAATAAAAAATCTTTCAAAAGTGAACTTTAAGGGGGGTAGGGGGGGAAGCAAGACGGGGAGGGGCGGGGACTTTTCAGAAAATATTCCTTATAGGCTATAATCAACTAACATCCATGAAAAAAATCAGCTTTTCACTAATTAGTTCCCACTCAAACCCTTTATTGACTGGGCTATGATGTTTACAGTTCTGTATTTCCCCTCTCCTCGCTTCTCCCCGAACCACCACAAAGACACTGTCTGTACAGGCCGGTCCAGACGCTACGTTTTGCACAACCTTTTGTCTGCACAGTTCAACACGTTGCAGATAAAACGTTGCGTGTAGATAGGAAAAGTGCGCAGTTTTGAAGCCGGCGCGAAGACGGTACAGTTGCAGCGATAACTGAGCTAGAGAGCATAGATATCCTTGAACTGTGCGGACTAGTCGGCGCATGTAGACGGTAGCTCGTTTTCCGATTCATTTTGTTACTCAGTTTCTTTGTATGTGTTTGTTATTTTGAGCGACAATGGTTGACCTACGACATTGTTCCAGGGAGTTTCTCACATAATTTTTTGTATTATAGAAAGAAGACGAAATTTACAACCCATCTCTGTGGTATTTTGATTTGTTACATTTCCTAAATGATTTCAGGAATGACTTCATTTAACGATTGTTTCGATATAATTATTTCGAATTCTAGGTCTTTGTAACTTCTGCCAGTTGCCAAAAATAATAAAGTTGCTGTTAGACTTACATGTGGTGATATCGCTGTTCTCATACAAGTATTTTCTTTTATGATACGCGGTGTCACAGATTCCAATAAATAAGTGTACGTGTCTTTGTCCATTCTCAAGTAGTTCCGCCAATTATTAGGTTCATCACGTAATTAATCTAATATGGGAAAAGTGCTGCCTTTTTAGAAGCCACTTCCGGGACCACTTTGAACGCCGGGTACTTCTGAGACGTTCCAATCTTTTATTTTTCTTAACAGAACAGCATGCCAAAGTTGACCAGAGTAGTACCGCCTTCATGACGATGCCACTAAAACTGTGCGAAATATACAGTTATCTCTGCACCATGCAGACGCTCTAAAAATTGCAACGTTTTCATTCCGTCTCACAACAAAAGGTTGTGCAAAACGTAGCGTCTGAACCGGCCTTACTAGACCAATATTTTTAAATGACAATGTACACTCGAAATTTCCTCAGGATAAAGAATAGCTGACCGTGACTCGTCAGCTGACCAGCTTACATGTTCCATGTTTGTGATGTTAGTTAAATGTTAATTTATTTCGCGACAATTTCATGTATATGTTTAAGTTGTGTTTTATGTTTTATTGACTTGAAAATGGAGTAGGGGAACTTCCGAAACCGGTAGTCACAAAAAGAATATAGAGGAACTGTCGACGGTTTTAAGGCTCGCCAGACCCAGCCACCATCTTGAATTTCAACTCCCATTAGAGCAATATTAAACGGGTAATAAGATTACTGGAGTCATAATGATCAGAAAATTATTCTGAATGTGTCATTTTAAAGGTTAGGACAGTCCGAATGTGGATGTTTAGTTTTTACAATTTGTTTTAACTAAATTTTGGTCTTTGACTTAACTCAAAGTCAAAGTTTGCGATTTTTCCCTTATTCAATAAAGCAAATATCAAAACTTTAAAAAGACATTCACATTCGAAGTTTAATTACCTTTCAAATAAAAGTAACTTCAATAATTTTGGATAATTTATGACGAAAAAATCCTATATATTGTGGAAGCATGTACTCGCCGAATTTGCGTTCCTTATCGAGTGTTTAGCCCGCACTCTGGGTTTTATCGCATCAACTTGTTGCTCGTGGAGGAATACTAGAAAAATAATATTATATCCGTTAATTTTGAATATGTGGGAGAAATCTATTTAATAAAAAACGAATAGATTTTTCAATATGACCTATAAATATGGGTATTCCAACTCAGTATTGGATTTTGGATGACCTATGTCTATGTTTGTTTACAATGTAACTAATAGGTTTTTATGCCCATGTTACTTAGGAGATTGTGTACATTGGTTAAACACAAACAATTTAATCGGATAAATATTAAGTCGTTTCAAACAATTAATCGTATTTACCATGCTGTACATATATTTATAACTTATGAACCAAATTAATAACTAATTTTCCGGCTAACAAGATGTAGTGGTTAGTTATATTTGATATTATGGTCGCTGTACAGTACATATATTTTTAACATATGAACCAAATTAATTGCTGATTTTTGTTATAGAAATTATTAATATTGCGATTCGAAATTCGACTCAATGTATGTCGGACATCCGCATGTCCAGCATCATCGCCCGAGCCCGATAAAATAAAATGACTCATACTTTCGTTTTGCAAGTAGCAGAGTAGTGTTTGTCTCCCTCCATAACAGAGGCGGCCTTTTCCAAGAAAAACGTTCACTTCCCCTCGTACCGATCAGAAGAAATTTTACAGTGAAGGCAATTAGTTTGTTTTATCCTGACCTCGTGAATTCCTTCAGTGGTGCGTGAAAAATAGATAGACTGAACTTTATCCATACTGTATTTGATTTATTATTTTTATCGTATTGTTATATTTATCGTATTATTATTATATACATTTTTGCCGTTATATATCGTATAGTTATTACCATTCGAATTATTATGGGCCTAGTTACCGTGTTTTAAAATTTAAAAAAATTCTTATTTGTATAGTTTCCGTATCACTATTTAATAGTTTAGTTAATTAATTCGAAAGCATATAATTAGTTTTAAATTTGTAACCATAGTGTATTATGGGGTCTAAATCCAGAAGAAAAATTCAGAAAACTAAAAACCGCGGAGGAGATAGACTAGCTGAGTGGAGAATATTAAATTCGTATAATTTACTGTCGAAACCAACAAGTAATGAACATTCTATTGAAGTATTGGACACTGGGGCTTCTACTAGTTCTTCAGTTTATTCTCAGATTGAATAGAGGAAGTTACTCCAAATGAAGAGAGTGTCAATGATCATAGTATTTCTTTTGTAGAGTGCATTTCTGGACGCCGTATTGTAGACATTGCCTTTTTTCTTAAAGAACTTAAAACTATTGGTAACAATTGCCCCCAAATGGGCTGTTCTTTCAATAACTTAGTGTTTAAGTCCGAAATTAAAAAAGGGTTGGTTACTGGTTTATTATTTGAATGTAACATGTGTCAGATAAGGAAAACAGCATGGACAGAACCTCTAAAGAACGAATATATGAGTCTCAATAGCAGTCGCGGGTATCATGAGTGCGGGAGGTGGTTACACAGGTCTGTAACAAGTGATGGGAGCAATGAACATCCGCTGTATGTCCAGCAAAACCTACGACAAGAACCACAGCATTGTCTCCAAAGGATGGGAAAAATCAGCTCTTGCAGAAATGAAGCTGGCAGCCGAAGAAGAAATCACTCTGGCAAAAAACGTGGAGATGTTGATAAAAACGATGTACCAATGTTGACTGTAGTAGCCGATGGAAGTTGGGCCAAGCGATCGTATCGAACTAATTATAGTTCTTTATCTGGAGTGGTAAGTCAAATATTTTATTCCATGCAGATTATAAATCTGTCCTTGTTGTTTCTTGTTTATAGTCCAATCATTTTAGACAAATTACCTAAACAAACTCTTATAAGCTAGGGATTTGGTATGTATGTTGTATTTAGCTATTGTAATAACATACTAAACAAACATTTATTCTTTGTATTTAACAAGAGAACAAATGTTGTAGCTCTTTTTGTGGCGACCATTTTTTTATATACAATATTTTTTTATAGGATGAATAGTTTTTGAGTTATGGGGAAAACGTTATGGTTTTTGGACGCCATTTTCCAAGAGTGCGACCGTAGCACAGGTTTTTTTTGCGAGGACTTTTATTATGTTATTACAGTAGCTAAATACAATATAGTCTTCATACCAAATCCCTAGCTTATAAGAGTTTTTTTATGTAATATGGTAATTTTGATTTAAAATGACTACACTATTAATTATCCTATAAATAAATAGTTTTAAAAATACGAAGATGTATGCTAATCAGAGAACCAGATTATATTATCAAGGCTCAAGAAGACCGTAAAAACGGAGTCAAAAGAAATGTAACTGAAAAACGTTTTTAAAATTATATTTAAGTTTTATCCTGTATTTTATATATATTTTTGTAGCTTTTGCTTCATTATGATAAAAATGAACTAATTATTTGTGTATATATTTTAAATTTAATACGTACTTATTCTTTCAAACTAACCAATTACCTTCTTTTATATTTGTAAGATAGTTCGTATATTTAGATAGTTTGTATTTGTTGTTTATATATTTATGTAGTAACAATATGTTACAGTATTGTGCTATAATTTAATATCTAGTTGTTAATGTTCATTTACATTTCATAAAATACCAGTGTTTTAATTATTTTTTGTATTGTAATAATACAAAAAATACTACAATAAGTACAAAATAGGTATAGAACAAGTTTTTGGGATTATATTATGTAAGTGCCAGCCTGTATTTTGTATTTATTTGTATTCTTTTTGTAACGTTGCCCTTTGCTTCAATTATTTGTGTATATATTTTTCACTTAAAATATTCTTTTACATTTTAAGACGTATACAACATATTTTATATTTGTTTATATATTTATATAGTAATATTAGTTTACAGTATTTAATTATATTTTAATCGATGTTAATGTTTACATTAGGTTTATAAAATGCCCATTTTTTAATCATTTTGTGTACTGTCATAATGAAATAATAAGTATAGAAAATGTATTTGGGATTATATACAAGTGCCAGCCTATAATTTGAATTTATTTGTATGATTTTTTTAACTTTGGCTTTTGCCCTAATTAAAATAAATTGACATCATTAATATGAGAACTAATTATTTGTAGTCTATATATATAATTTAAAACGTGCTAAAACATTCCGCTTGCCTGCTTATGTAATTTTTTGTAAAATTTAATTATTCCTTTTTTTAAATCTCAGCGAAAATTCACGGAAAGAAAATTGTGGAAAGTGTAACATCAATATGAATTGTAAACGTGTAAAACATAAACATGTAACAAATTAAATTACGTTTCATTGCCCTCATAGCGTCATTTTTATTGGATTAATTTTTGGTGAACTGAACAAATATTAGAATAAAGACGATTACGATTGTGAGTCTAGTGATGTCCCGATTTTAAATATCATGTGTTTTTATATTGCTGTGCAATTCGGTCACTGACTTCAGCATGCATGTGACTTGCAAAGGAGAAAGAGATAGTCTACATAGGCTACTACAGACGATGATCGAAATGTTATGCACAATTTTCATACAAATTAATAATTTATACAGTGGTAAAAACAGGATCAAAATCGGTTCACTAGTTTTTGAAATTAGCCTGAAAGAACAGTAAAACAGACGTTTTCAGGTAGCTATATTTTATACTAAGTGGAGATAATAATGTAAAGTAAGTTATTAACAGTATCTTTTTATAATTTAATATTTGTTAGCAATAATTTTGTATTCTTATTGTAACCCGTATTTAGATATTTAAAGATTACCTTTGCTGCCATTATATTATAAAATTTATATCAGTACTTTGCACGTATACTTTTTTAGGTATAACATTCTTATTATTATTTTACTTTTCTGTTTATGTCTTTTATTGATTGAAATCTCAGTCAATATTCAAGGTAAGAAAATGCTCGTTTTAAAATTTATATACTTTGATATCAATATAAATTGTAAATAGGATAAGTGTTGTATAACCAAAGCAAACATCAGTGGAAGATTGCAGGCACAACGCTATTGTAAATATCGAGATGTAGGTCTACTAGTAGAATTAAAATCATTTTGAGACGGCGTTACAAGAAGTCGTCAAAGGCCAAAGGAGAGAGCGACCGCGCGCGCGTGAGAGAGAGAGATGTGTAGCTAGACAAGACTGTTTACATTTACGCATGCGCATTTCAGTACGTTTACAGTCGGTGTTTACGTCTGTCATCTAATAGAAGTAGTTCCCGGCGGCCTATATTTTTACTAGCGGAAGAACGAAATTTCGCACAAAAACTCAATGCTATTAATGTACAGCTTTGCCACTTGGAGCGCTGCGGTCAACTCAGAAATATTTTTTCACTCCTGCCGAGCCTTAAGGGTCGGCTCTAGCTATCGGCCATGTTGGATTACACTCCATAAGACCAATGTTAAATTAAAATCCAAATGTTTCCTTTCTTTTTGATCGGAAAATTATAAACGATATGTCATTTTAAAGCTATGGTCAATATGAATGCAAATGGCTTTTTAAAAATTAAGAAAAATATTTTGTTTAATATTTATTAACAATTTAAAACATTGATTTTTAATATTTTTTTATGTTGTCACTATTAATTATAGCGAAAAACTACCAAGCCATTCGCATGAAGAATTTCGTCCCCAAGATTTTGGTATTTTTTTTAAAACGCTATTTGAACAATTGCGTGTTTTAAATAGATTAAGGCTGAGCAATGTCCTCGTAACCTACCGCCGCTATAGGGAGTCGCAGGTTGCTTTCTTAAGGGTCGGCTCTAGTAAAACAGTGTCTGAGAAGGTGTAAGAACCATCGAAACTGTCTGATTTCTGAGAAAACATCCTTTAATAGTTCCTCAAGTAACATATATAAAATTCAGCTTTTATACTATAACGTAAGTATAATTGTAATTCATTATAATTTAAGGGTGTCTGACAGGGGGTTGCACTGTACTAAGTGTCTGACAATAGACGACGTGATTTCTAATATTATTTCAAATAAAATATGTGAAAACTGAGCTTTATACTTTAACGAATTTTAGGTGCAATTTTATACACCTTTGCTACCTGTTACGTGTCAAAGCCACCTTGATCCAAACTTCATAGTCGGGGATCGTTTTTACCTGTATTAGGGACATACATACACAAACTTTCAGGTTTTATGACATAAGGAACCCCTGATCGTCGCGGGCTCTTGGACTCTTATAATAATGTACTTTACATTATATTACAAGGGTTTAAGTTCGGTCAAGTCCGGGTAAGATCGGTAGAAACAGTTATTTAATGTATTTTTCATTATATTACAAAGGTTTAAGTTCGGGTATGATCGGTAGAAACGGTTATATAATATATTTTACATTATATTACAAGGGTACAGCGAAGCCTTACGTTCGGTTGGATTCGGGTAAGATTGGTAGAAACAGTTATATAATGTATTTTACATTATATTACAAGGGTTTGAGTTCGGTCAAGTCCGGTGTTTTTGTTTTTAGTTTGAGTAAGATCGGTAGAAACAGCATATAGGAGTTGAAAGTCGGTGCATATTACGTCATCAAAAACAAGATGGAGTCGCCACAACTCTGTTCAAAAACCTAGGAGCCGGAGCATATTACGTCACCGCAACCAATATGGTGTCGTCATCTGTCGCAACTCGATGCAAAGCCCTTGAGTCGGAAGTCGTTGCATATTACTTCTTAAAAAATGAGATGGCGTCGTCACAACTCGGTGCAAAAATCCAGGAGTCGGACGTCGGTGCATATTACGTCATCAAGATGGCGTCGTCATAACTTTGTGCAAAAACCCTGGAGATGATGGAATCAAGATGGTGGCGTAGCATAGGTTGGGGGGCGTGTTCTAGGTCACGTGACCAACTCCGGCCCTCTGATTGGTCGAAACGTAGTCCCATAAGAGCCCATGTTGAAACTCACCTCCTGGGATGTCCACTGTTGTTATTTTGCCAGTTGTCTGACCCATTAGGTTTGTTGGAAAAACACAAGGACAGTATGACAGAGGATGTAAAAAGACAGATGGTAAAGGAATGTCCAGAGATTGACATACAGCAGATTATGAATGTTGTTGACAACAAGTGCTTGGTGCTTCTGCAACAGATTGTATTTTCTATTTCTAATCAATCACTTAAACAGTTTGGCCTTCCTTCACAATCCAATGCAGTTACTTCAGCAGCTTTGAACTGCGAGTATTTAAAATAACTGTCTTATGACGTTGCTAAGCTGTCGGAGTCAGTTCATGAAAACATGACGAAGCTTAACGCTGAACAAAGACAAGTCTATAACGAAGTTGTTCAAAACGTTGATTCAGGTTCTGGGCAACTGTTCTTCTTGGATGCACCTGGTGGAACAGGCAAAACGTTTTTGATCAATCTGCTGCTTGCTAGCATAAGGATGCACAAAAATATAACAATTTCTGTACCCTCCTCTGGCATAGCAGCACATTTATTATACGGTGGGAAGACAGCACATGCAGTCTTTAAATTTCCCCTTAACTTTAACCGCACCGAAAATCCTCTGTGCAACATCTCAAAGCAGAGTGATGCAGCACACGTTTTCGAAGAGTGCAAGTTAATTGTTTGAGGTGAGGTCACCATGGCTCATAAGGGAGGAATAGAAGCACTCGACAGAACTCTCCAAAACATCCGGAGTAGTAAGGACCTAATGGTTGGAATGACTGTCTTACTCGCTGGGGACTTCAGGCAGACACTAGTCGTTCCGAGAGGAACACGAGCTGACGAGGTGAAGACACGCCATAAGTCATCCAACCTGTGACCCAAAGTCCAAGTGCGATCCATACGAGTGAACCTGAGGGTGTACCTTAAATGTAGTGATGGTGCAGAGGAATTTCCGTTGTGTGTATTATTTCAACCTCGTTTACTTTTAGTTTAAGAATTTGATTCCCCCTCCCCATAATCTCGCTTAATTTTTAGACATGCTGTAGAGAAGACATTAATCTCTTCTTTGTGTACTAATATTAGAAAAAAAATAGGAGTTAGAAATTTTGGTTTGATACTAGATTTGTTTTGATGCAGTCGTGAGAAGATTGTACTTTATTTCAAATTTGTATGTTAGCTACATTATTTCTTTTGTGTACTCGTATACTTTTGTTTTAGTATTGTTTCCAATGAAAATAAATTTTGTTTAAATGTTTATTTATATATATGTTCTAAAATATCTAATAGCATTTCTCCTGTTACAGAAATGAACGACACCAACATAACAGGCCTGCTCTTCGACGTCGAACAAGAAATTGCCCCCCGCTACACCCCAATCACAGAAACGTACATTGTCCCCATACTATTTTCTTTCATCTTCTTTATCGGCGTGGTAGGTAACGGCACTCTAGTCCTCATCTT
>JAGFPH010002307.1:179422-192417 GCA_018207615.1 Philaenus spumarius | reverse complement strand
AGCAAATACTTTTCTTGTGCGTTCTAATACTTACTTTTATTTATTATAAACATAGTTGTTCTTAACAGTTTCAAAATATATTTTTGAAATTAATTTATTATGTTCAGTATATACAGTGTGTTCATAAAGTCCCTTTAACCCCCCCCCCCCCCCATTAGTTTTGTTACTGAAAATAAGTTAACAAACTTTGTATATATCTTCTGTTACATAACAAGACAAAATTAACATATCTGACCCCTAGGGCGGCAAGAAGGGTTACAAATTTCAAATGTAAAGGTAGGTCATATAATACACAATTGAAAAGCTTATTAAAAGATAAACACAATGACGCAAACTAGAGCTTAATATCTTGCTTCGTTTCAAAGTAATGGACAAACAAATTTATCGAACATAACATACATGCTACTTATTCCTAATATGAACAAATTAATAACCTGCTTTGATTCAATGATAACAATATCATTTTCCAGAACTTTGATTGTCCATTACTTTGAAACGAAGCAAGATACTAAGCTCTAGTTGGCGTCATTCTGTTTCTCTTTTAATAAGCTTTTCAATTGAGTATTATATGACCTACCTTTATATTTGAAATTTATACACCACCGTAGCCCTTTTGCCCTAAAAATCTTAAAGGTTCAGATATGTCAAAAATGTATCCTGTTATATACATTTTTAACAGAAGATATATACAGTTTTGTTAACTTATTTTCAATAACAAAAATAACAAAGTGGGTTAAATTGACTTTATGAACTCTCTGTATAGAACTATATTTGAAGTAGGCTATAAAATATATTTTTTAGAGGATTTCTAAATTCTAATGTCATTTAACTCCTATAAAAACAATCCTTTGGTTTGAATAATACTTTGCAAATTAGGATACTGGTCCAAAGTGCACATATTCTGTATTGAGTTATTATTAATTCTGCTTTGCTCAAAACATATAACTTGTAGTTTGATGTATACAACATACATCGATCGGCCTTACAATATTGAATGGCGATCATGAACGTATACGTGGAAATTGGACTTAATCAAAGTTATATTAGCCTAAGATGATACTATAATATTTAAAAAAAGTATTTATATAGTTCTGAGATTCCCAAAGTTAAATTTAAATTATTGTTTTACATGTTTATAAATCTGTCCAAAACAAATTTTCTTACTACATAATTTGGAGGGGTTTTATTTTACAATTTTAAAACTGTGTACTGATACTGTAAATACTCGTTAATATTCTTCCGTAATAAGAACTGACAAATACAACGTGCGTACAATTAAATGCAAAATATTGTTAATAATTCATACTGGGTATAATAAATGAAACACTGAAAAATAACTTTATTTAGACTAAATTGTTTTAATACAAGATATCAATATAAAAAATAGGAATGTTTCTACGATTACTAACAGACTATATATACTTAACAGTAAATCGTACATAAATACACACATACAGTAATACATATGCAAAGTGTATGAGATACCACTTCTTATATAAATACATATAAAAAACCAACCAAGGCATATACATATATTTTACAATTGTGTAGGTGAGTGGTAAATACATTACTTGCAGTTTGTTGAAGAATATCTTTCAAATTCTGTACACACTGAGTTCAACGTAGTTAAGGATCTGAAACAACAACACTGTTTTTAATATATGTATTTGTTTAAAAAGTTCACCCCTACGCAAATTTATTATTTCCTATGCTAGGAGCTGAACTTATATTTTTTATATTGATAGCCTAAATGAGTAGAAATTACTTTATTTTTTAACCTTTCTACGTAATAATTACTAATATGTGCGTCCATAGCACATAGGCTTAAAATTGTGAAGCTCGCAAAGAGCTGTGAATTGAAAACACTCCTAATACGGGGGTCTGGGTGCAAAGCAAGCACTTTAATGTGTATTGGAAATACTCCCAATACCGGGGTTGGAGTGCAATGCACTGTGCGTCTGCCGCTTCTCATAGTGTTCAGTGGCAAGCTCACTTGTGCGTCCTTAGCAGTGAACGTGTTAAAGTCACCTTCTCACTAAAGCGCGCGACGTCAGAATAAAGAACTGTTTTCGTCGTTTACCAATCACCCTGAAATCCAAAGTTCAAGCTCGTAGTAAAACTGGAGACACTACTAAAACAATAATTACATCTGGAACTAGCAAATTGTTAAAGTATGAGAAAATATCAAAAATGCAGCAAGAGTTTCGTAAGGAAGGATCGTAGATTAAGAAAGAGATAAAAACAGACTGCATATTTAGTTATTGTATAGCACTAACCCCTCGCCTAATTCTATTACGTACTAAGTTCTTAACTCCACCAAAAAATCGAAATACGGTAGAAATGTACAGTTTCACATTACTATTTCCTTATAAATTTACTAGCTGGTGCCCTAAGCTTCACCTGCAGCTTCTTATGAAGTGTACGAGTAATTATATATTGCTAGTTTTTTCATTTCACCACTTAGACGCAAGTAATAGAAATAAATGTAGGTTGTTTTTATCAGGGCTCTATAACACAGGGCTATAGAATACATAATAATATAGGATATATTATAATATTATAATATATTATATATATAATACATATATATATATATAATAGAATAAAAAATAATATCATTATTATAAGTTAATTCTTTTATTTAAATATGAAACTAACTTTTTTACGTAATTAAGATTTTCTTTTTCCATCATTGATCTCTAATTTTATTTCTTTGAATGTACGTAATAATGATATTATTTTTTAAACGTTAACCTCCAACTTAACTTTTTGCGTCCACTTCAATAATATCAAATATTAATTATAAATTATAATTAGTTTATGTTAAAATAAAATGCTTACTTTTTTTCTAGGTGGCATAATTACCTGGGAACAAGTAATTTACTATATTACCTTAAAATAACAATATGTACATAAACGTTATTCCCGTATCAAACAACTGTACTTCGGGAGTTTCAACGCCGCACCTCCTCGCGATCATTTAAAAAACGATTCCATAATGATGTAATCATTTTATCACAAATCGGTGAATTGGATAGTTTAGATCAATTCATTGGCTACAACTTTCCCGCTGGAAGTTTGTTTATAACCCAAAAATAAAAAATTTCCTCGCTTAGTAACTATTCCATGTCAGTCTGTGATAATACTCAAATATTTTCAATTAGTAAAATTCGAAATTCCTGTGTAAATAAATGTTTTTTATACTGTTATCCGTACTTTATGTAGATTAAGAATATCTAAATTTGATTTTACTGAAGCCTTTCCATCGATTTACAACAGTGAGTTAACGACTGCGTGCACATTACTGAAATACTACCAGCTAGTGCGTGTCAGCACTGTGACGTCATAGGCGATAGATACTGGGTCACGGTAAATGATCAAAATGGTATAGCCCTTGTTATAGAGCCCTGGTTTTTATTATATCGCCTACGACTAATATGTACCAAATTTAAGTTAGCTTTTACGAAGTTAACGGAATTTGTAGTTATTATATTGGGCTGATAACCAGTTTTTAACAGTTGTTGGTGACTAAAATTCTATGAGATTATTTTTTCTAAGTAATATTTATAAAATAAATGTACAAAATTTCAATTAACTAAGTTTAAGGGAAGTATAGTAATGAATATTTATTATTTTCAGGTTGGTACTCCGTTTAATTAACTTAAACGCAAATAATCTAAATGCGAGGTCTCTAATTTTTTATGTGTCAAGCAAGAAACAATAGTGGAAAATGTCAGTTCTCTATTCTAACACGATTAAAAGTGTATTGTGTTAGCGTAATGGCCCCATTTTAACTCATTAAATGCAAGTAATCTAAATAAATTTAAGAAGTTAGCTCCTTCTTGTACGAATTTACCACCTGTCGATATTTGGTCTCAATCCGTAAAGTGACGTACAGTTCGAGCAAACTAGGAGTGCACTTGGCCTAATGGGCGAGTCATCCCTTCTACAGTCTACTTCTCCTTAAATCTGCCTTGGCGGTACAACCAATTCCACACAAAAATAGGTCCACAAATAACATTTAACTGAGGAAATAGACAGCGCTCACATTCTTATAACTTTACGTACTTGCTTACAACCTTTTTATAAAAAAGCGTTTCACATTTTAGAGAAAACTATGACAAATATCTATAAATAAGTAAGGTTTTGTTTCATACAAAATTATAAAATGTTATAACTGTGATGCAAAATTTTACTAAGTTTTTTATAAAATAAAAGTGATGAAAAAAAAAATGTTCAAAGCGAGAAATTTTTGTATTTTTAGGCAAAAAGAAAAGTTTTTGCGAGAAAGTTGTTGATAATTAGTGGAATTAACTTTTTTACTTAAAACAATTTTCTGTACGACCTTTTGTTTAGTCAGCAGGAAGGTAATTCCTGTAATGAATACATTTTGTACTTGTTTGACATTTATTTGGTGCGATCCTGGCTGCTATGATTTGGTAATCAGATTATATAGGATAAGTAATTTTATTATTCTTAGTTCTTGCGGTTTTTCTTAAATCCAACCATTTTTTTGTAAATTGGACTTCATGCTTAGATTTTTGAAAGGTTCAAGTAAACTTGCCAACCTTCAATAGTTTTAAATATCAAATATTATTTTTGTTTGTTTACTACTCATTTAGTAAATGTTTTACCATTAAAACTTTATAACTTTTTTAGGCCTACACAAAATTGACATAATAATATACTACCTACCCATATAAAAACCTTAATGCTTTGAAGTACAGTATCGAATTCAATACATTAAAATAAATTTTAAAATGTTCAGTAACGGTTTTTTTTCGAATTCGGACATTGATTTTTATTATCATGAATAACAATGTTAAAAAAAGTAATTGTAACTACATCATTTGGCAACCGTTTCCAATAAATAAAAAATAGCTAATGAAAATACATTAGGCCTACTACAGATGGGCACTGTTCCTGTTGTTGCTATTTTAACTGTTGTAAAACAAACTAACAAAAAAACTAAAATAAACTAACATGAATTCGTAAAGTGTTTCTGAATATTTCAATTTATTATAATGCATAGAATCCGATCCTGTATTATAGCACGATAAGGTTTTTTTGTGACACTTGTATATATTTATAAATAAAACAACTAATTTTTACACGTCCTGTTCACTAAGAAAAATGTGTTTATCACTTTTATTTACCGTTACATTACAGTGACAAACTAGGGTGTACAGTAAAGAACAGAGGTCTATTTTTTTTTTATTGAGGTTGTACTGGTGACGTTGGGCGCAACAAGCACAGCGTGGGGACAGGGCCTTACTTCCCCTCTCGGGGTGCATTGCCGGCGTGAGGAATCTGTAGGCTTGATTGCGAATGCACGTACTAATTAGATCGTCCACCCCCATTTTTTCTTCATCCGTATATAGACTAGTATAGCTACAAAAAGCTTAAAGTATGATACCTTTAATTATGTTGTACACAGTAATTGTGTACAACCCGTACAACTTTATGATAGACTTACCATTGATTAGTGTATGCTAATTTATTTGCAAATGTTACATTTAACTATCACTGAGGTACTAGGAAGTTCTTCTAATTTTAGGGTTGTACAATAAACAGGCTTTAATTTTATTGTAGTTATCTCAGTTATATTTTAAGTGTTTCGAAATAACTTTACATTGCATTATAAATAGAGTTATAATAATATAGACTATACAGTATATAGCCTGCATTATATACATATAAAGCTGTACTGTTGTAATCACGTCATTTACTGTAAATGGTTTTACTAAAATTAAATAAACCATAAATTTCACGATAATTCACAATTCACGCGTTTTTGTTTTAAAGCATACCATAAATAATATGGCCAAGTTATTTCTAAAACAAAAATTAAAATTAAAATCTGTCACATTTTATTAAGTAAAACGTACTGTCACATCGTATGTCACATTATCATAATATCGCAACATTAAATCAACTGCATAAAGAATAGAGAATGTATCTCCCTCAACCCTCATTAACATCGTATTGTTTTATACTCAAATCACTAATGAGTAGCGGGCAGAAAATGACAATATGACTCCACGTACTGTTGTAACGAACTCTGACGCAATGAAGTTACATTTTTGAGAATAATTTAAAATAAACAATAGCATCAAACATTTGAAAAAATATGTATTCATTAGAAATGAAAAAGTAAAATATATAGGTAGTGGTAAGTAACTGACAATATAGCAAATAACATTTTAAAGATGGTACAATAAAACCCGGTAATTAATTCAAAACATTTCCTCTTTTAGATAAGAACTTAAGTAGAACTTGGGAACAAATTTAAGCCCACCTCATTGTAGCGTTTGTAGATACTATATCCAAGTATCTAGTTTTTTTTTTAATTCGCGCGCCAAGGCCAATTCAGTTGGCAACATTGTAAGTAGGACCAGTCTGCCACTCTCAAACAGCTGTTAGCTACTTGGCTAGGTACTAAGCCGGCCGTTCTTGCTTATTCATTCTTCTGCAGTAGCCTGACTATGTAATGTGAAAGTGACAACACGATCAACTTTAGACTAAACCGAAGCTATTTAAATGTAATACCGTCTTGGTAAAAATTAACCATCAGTAAGCTAGTTTCATTTAACATGCGTTAGCGAGTTGTTTAAAGTATTCTTGTGACGTGTTTTACGGCGTTTCTAGCCAAATTTGTCTGACCTTGCCTAAGGCCTATTTCGTTACAAAACATGTCTACCGACTAAGTTATCCATCTATCTTCTACCAGGTAAAGTTCAAACCTAAATTACACCCTGAGTTAGCTATAATAATATGTATTGTGTGAATTTAATTGTAACATTTATCTACACTTGCAGAGTAAATTTATGTCATAACTTAACTTCATTTTTTTTTTATAGCCTATATTTTACATAGCCTATCTGTTTTACTTTACGTAGCCACAAGCCTTAAACTGTTTGCATTATAAGTTTTAGAAGCCTTTTTAAGCCTTATAAAGGTGTAATAGTGTGTATTAAAAGCTCTGTTTTAAATATTTCTGTGTAAGCCTATAAATTAGAATACTGTTCTATACACGAGGTTAAATTACAGTTTCATACATGAAATTCTTATGCAACTTTATACATGTTTTAGCCATGTACTAAAACATGTGTTTTTTTTCTTATAGTGAACATCACTGGTTTAAGTATTACATGGGTTTATCCTTCTACAAGTTTTGACTTCCATCTTCGGAACAACAACAATAAAAAAAAAACAGCTATAATGAAAACTTTCTGAGTGTTGCTAGAATTTTTGAACTGTCTGTTACTTAAAATATGATATCTAAATAATAAAGGCTTACATAGTTGAAAAAGGCTACAGTAATATTTTTTTTATATAATAATAATTGGGTGGTGCAGCTATAGCATGTTTCGGACCTTAGCCCTAAGGGCTCTATATTAGAAAATTTACTTACCTTTTTTTTTAATAGAGAGACAACTCATATTTTTTTTTATTAATTAATTTTTACCTAGTATTAAGTTTGGCAATAGATATAAAATTATTATCAAATCCATGGTGAATGTATTCAATTTTGTAAATTTGTAAACACTACTAGTTCGTAATTTTGTATTTTTTTAATTGTAAACAGGGAGGGTTTTTCAAATTTTATTTTGGGGAGGGTTTTTCTTTTTGAACTTAATTAATTAATATATATTTTGTAAACATTTTCTTTGAAAATCAATTGTACTTAAGGGCATGTCAATTTAAAATTTTATTATTTAAGGGCGTATAATCTTTTTTATTTTTAATTTAAAATAATATTTTAATAAACAAATTGTTTATTTAGCGAATTGTATTTGTTTGGCATTTCCTGTGAATAGCTAATTCAGGTGTTTCTTGAAAAACTTTCCAAAATAAGGTAAGGCTACAGTTTATTATCCTTAGAAGGATTTATCATCTTTGTTTCTCCCTTATGTATGTACCACCCCATTTTTGACTCAGTACGCTTTCCGTTTTGTTTGTTCCCTTTGAGGATGGTACATCATTCAATCACAGCTGTCTGTTTTCATTTATTACTTGGGTCTATTGTGTTTATTCGAGTATAATGGAAAGCGGAGATTCTATTAAATCTGAAGTAAATAATTCATTTGTTGTGATTTATTACATTTAAAATTGTATTTCGATTTAAGTAAATAATTACGTTGTGTACTGACTAGGCAAATTAAATATATTTAATAGTTTATGTTAACGTAGGTCTTAATTTAACCCTACAGAGGTCGCATGGCGTCAAAAAAAGTGCCGCAGGATTCCATTTTATTTGTGTTGTCAAGCAATGGAGTGAGTGAGAACAATGGCGGTCAAAGTATTCTACAACCAAGGTCTCCTCCTTCCGCCAGCCAAATATCAATTAGTTTGTGTTGAACCTACAGTAAATACGCAAGTATGTTTATAGAGTTAAACACACAGCCGAAGGGTCTCGATACACACACATCCAACAAATCATCACTGATCCTGCACATCCGCAGGTCAGAAGAAAACGTCTCTTGTGTATGGTTTACGTACCACCAAAAGTATCCAAACACCCAAGCTCAATTCTTAAGCACCACACACTTTCGTAGCCAATCCCAGCGTATTCCATAGATTCACCATTTCGTTCTCACACATATTTATTCCAAATTTAGTCAATAAACGTTCAATAAAGTCACTTTTTCAGTTTCAGACAAGCATCAATTGTTCTTAAAAGAGATGCTGTCTTAAAACCGAGACTACGGTCTCGCCAATTTTGCAATGGAGAGCGGTTTTATCAGACCATGTGACCTATTGTATAACTAACATTGCGGTATTTTCGACGCCATGCGACTTAATGTGTAACTTACCTTGTAGTGTTTTTAAAGCTACGCAAATTTATTTGTAGTTTCAAAACCAGTGTATTTCTTTAATTTGTATCATTAGTTTTGTTTGCTGTGTATTTGCACTATCATGGCCGCTAAAGAAAGTCGTAGACTGCTTAGTTTACTTGACAGTGTGGTAAAGGAAGAGAGGGAAGCGGAAAGATTAGCGATTATTGTCAGAGACTTTTTAGGAAGGCAACTTTTTGTTTGTAACTTAGATCAGGAAGTTTAAGAAAACCACCATTTAGATATTGAAGGGTCGGATGTTGATCTTAAAGATGTAATTGAAATAAGCGAGCATGACTCGGAATAGGAAATGATTTCACAGAACGTGTAGAAGAGGAACTAGCAACAGTGAAAATAGATAATGCTGTGATTTTGCAACCTTCTCGACAAATACCTTACGTGCTAGGTAAAAATGGATTACAGATCTATACGTCATACTATGAGAGGTCAGGGCTCTATAACAAGGGCTAACCGTTTCTTGGATCTTGGCACTATGCCGCCAGTTTCACTCTGACGTCACTGTGCTGATAACTGCGAGACTAGAGCAGCGGACTCCTTGTGCGAGCTGTCGTTTACTCGCTGTTGTAACTCCACGGAAAAGCTCAAATAAAACTTAGATATTCTTAATCTACATAAAGTACGGATTCTAACAGTATAAAAAACTTTTATTTTAACAGGTATTTCGAATTTTAATAATTGAAAATATTTGAGAATTATCATTGACTGACATGGAAAAGTTATTTTTATATTTGGATTATAAACAAACTTCCAGTTTGAAAGTTGTGGCCAATGAGTTGATCTAAACTTTTCAATTCACCGATTTGTGATAAAATGATTACATCATTATGACATCGTTTTTAAATGAGCGCGAGGAGGTGCCGCGCCGCCACTCCCAGTGTACAGTAAATGTTGTTTGATACGGGAATATTTACATTATTGCCCATTACGTTTATGTGCATATTTTTATTTTAAGGTAATATAATAAATCACTTGTCCCCAGGTAATTATGCCAGCTAGAAAAAAAGTAAACATTTTATTTTAACATAAACTAATTATAATTTATAATTAAAATTTGATATTATTGAAGTGGACACAAATAGTTAAGTTGGAGGTTAACGTTTAAAAAATAATATCATTATTACGTACATTCAAAGAAATAAAATTATAGATCAATGATGGAAAAAGAAAATCGTAATTACGTAAAAAAATAGTTTCATATTTAATTAAAAGAATTATTTTATAACAAAGAATTATGCTGTCTTTTATTTAATTTGTAACCCAAAAATTTAAAAATTTCTCGCTTAGTAACTTTTCCATGTCAGTCAGTGATAATTCTCAAATATTTTCAATTATTGAAATTCGAAATACCTGTTAAAATAAAAGTTTTTATACTGTTAGAATCCGTACTTTATGTAGATTAAGAATATCTAAATTTTATTTTACTGAAGCTTTTCCTTCGAGTTACAACAGCGAGTTAACGAAAGCGCGCACATTACTGAAATATTACCATCTGGTGTGTGTCAGCATGGTGACGTCATAGGCGATCGATTCTGGGTCACCGTAAATTAGCAAAATGGTATAGCCCTTGTTATAGAGCCCTGATGAGAGGTAAAAGCAGGACAAGTACAACAAGATACTCGCACTGCCGTTATTTTATCTGCAGAGAAGATACTAAGTTTACTTGTGTGGACTATGCTGTTGTCGAACAATCTTCTGAAGATGATAATATGTAAACTTAAAACTTCGAACTTAAAACATGCATTGAATTAATGGTGAGTGAGTGTTGTTCAAATTATTATTTGTGTGTAAATTGTTTTCATTACGATTATACCTATTTTAAACTTTTTTACTTTTCATGGTTTTTCGATTTAATGTACTTACTTTAGTTTACATATATTATTTGATCTCAACATAAATTCTCCATGTTATAATTTTGTATTCCATCACTATTAATTACCTTATAACTTTTTTACTGTTTATGTTTCTTATAGATAGTTTATTGTAGATATCTTAAAATTTTGTAGTGTGTAAATAATGCAATGCATTTAAAACTAAAAAAACATAGTTTATAATGATATGTGTGTTGTTTTTACTTTGTTATGGCCTGGAAAATTAACTACGGTCATTTGGACTCAATGCGATCAAATGTGTAAATAATTTTGTGCGACCTGTGAAAAGGGTTAAAGCCACTTGATGATCAATTTCAGTATTTGAAACAAACATGTTTTTCTTTTTAAAGGCGAACACCCACATTTTGGTAATCATTGCTGTGTACTTCTAAAATCAAAACTCTGATTACATTAACGAAAATTTAATGAATTTGAAATTGTAAGTATTACTTTAATTGATAACTTTATATGTGTTGTACGGGCCACGAGAAACACCAAACCCATTTTAATAGTTAGAGATAGTATACATTTATTTATGAAACCTTTTACCAGTATACCATACAAATAGAAAATGTTCATTGTAATACCAGTCGCTACACACTGGAAAGGAATTATTTTCATTAGAGGTATATTTCTGGGCAAATAATCATATATTGGTGTATTTTTTTATTTTATTATTTTTTATTTATTTAAAATTTTTTTTATATTTTTTTTTTTTGTGGCAACGTCATATTTCCCTGAATTTTTCATCGAAATTAATGATCTAAACATTATTTTAAAACTTATGATACCTGCAATGACAAAAATAGACAAATAGCTTAAAATTATTGTTTTCGTTTAAAAAATATTCAAATTAATTTATATGAAAGTTCATATGATTCCTGATTAAATGCGTCATTATTGTTTTTTATGATATTAATAATTAATTGTTTTAAATGAAATGACTGCTGTTAGTTAGATTGTTTACATTATATATGCAAGTGTAATCTATCACGCAAATCAATCAAATTAAATCAATGTAAAGCTTTATAAAATGTTATAAACCGTTATTTTTAAACCAACGTAAATTAACAAACTTAATTAACTCAATTAAATCAACGTATTAAATCAGGTACTCTTGGTAAAAATATTCGCAAGGGTCAGAGAGTTATATACAATAAAACTATCCACACCTGAATAATAAATTAATTTTTGTAGTATCCAGATCGCCTCATTGTACAGATCCCGGAACGAATGTTGGCACTTGGACTATGGGCTACTAACCATACTAAAAACATCAGTATTCCCGGCGAGGGTGGATAAATTAGTTGCATGTTCCAATTTAATGCGATTATCTCTAGAAAAACGAACATATATAATGTAATTAAATTTAAAATTACTTTTGTAACCCTTTAAAGGGTCAGGTGACACCACCAGTTTCGAAAGAATGAATCAAATTAGAAAGCGGCATGGGAAAATGTTTTTTATTCTCCAATTACGCCCTTTCCCCACACACCTCACCCATTATGCCCGGGCAAGGTCAAGTGCTAGCATTCGCGCCGATATCTGTAATATAACAGTACAGTACCTTATATTTACCTATCAGTGACCTCATTTTGTTAATTTAATTGACATCCGACATCCGGTAGCCATAAGGTGTACACCTACTACCTACTAACTTTGTTTTAAAAGTGTTATTGTGTTTGTGTGTTTCTACTTAATGTTTTGACAACCTGCATTCAAAGAGAGATTTCCGATGAGACAGACATCCTGATCGCGTCAATTAAATTAACAAAAGAGGTAACTGACGGAAAAATATAAGGTACCTACTTTACTATTAAATTACCTGAATTCCAAAACATTTTCCAGCAAATCTTGGGTGTTATTTTAACTACAAAAATGTTTTCTGTCGATAAATTTTGTATGCACTCATGAAAAATATTTAGTTAACAAAAACATACTTTCTTTTGTTATTATTGGTTTAATCTTCGTGATAATCGATCTAAAAATGTGTAAACATTGACGTTTAAAAAATGATTAAAATAAAGTGTTGCTATAGTTGTTAAAAGTTGGTTAAATACTACGTAGCCTAGATCTGCATTCAATAAGTTACCTACTTCCAAAGAAGTTTAATTTTTCCAATTTCATTGTTAAAAGTCCCAAAACTTGAACGTATATGTGTTTCATGTATATATATATATGTTATGAAATCTTACCATCCCACAACGTGTACAGGCTCACTTGAAAACAAAACGGACACTTGTTCCTCGCCGAAGGTCGTTTCTGTAAT
>JAGFPH010002307.1:151913-179322 GCA_018207615.1 Philaenus spumarius | reverse complement strand
AAGATGAGGACTAGAGTGCCGTTACCTACCACGCCGATAAAGAAGATTAAAGAAAATACTATGGGGACAATGTATGTTTCGGGCCTTTCTGTGATTGGGGTGTAGCGAGGGGCAATTTCTTGTTCGACGTCGAAGCTCAGGCCTGTAATGTTGGTGTAGTTCATTTCTGTAACAGGAGAAATGTTATTAGATATTGTAGAACATATTTAAAAATAAACATTTAAACAAAATTTATTTTCATCTTTTATTATTCTACAAAACTTAATTGGAAACAATACTAAAACAAAAGTATACGAGTACACAAAATAAATAATGTAGCTAACTTATACAAAATTGAAATAAAGTACAATTTTGTCACGATTGTACCAAAACAAATCCAGAATCAAACCAAAATTTCCTATTTTTTTTCTAATATTAGTACACAAAGAAGAGAATCATGTGTTCTCTACAGCATGTCTAAAAATTTGGGGGGGTTTTGGGGGGGGGGGGGAAGTGGACAACCAAATTCTTAAACTAAAAAAAACGAGGTTGAAATAATACACACAACGGAAGAATTTAGCAAATATATATTATAGTGCTTTGTAATATTTAAGAATTGAATCCAAACAGGAAAATAAATGTTTAAAATTAATAATAAACATACGTTACATACACATACACTGGCATACATAATATATCCATACACACTTTCTTATACACATACCTACTGACAAACAGTCAAAGATACATACTACACAATTTTTACGTCAGTACACTAATCATGATGTCTCTCAACGGAACAAATAACGACATTAAAATAATTCAATAATACTGGCAGTATTTAAAATACTGATGCTCGTTGATCTAGGATTTGTTACGGGGATCTTATACAATCAGTAGGCCTACATAAGATTTAACATACTGACAGTATTACTCAAAGTTTAAAAGTGATGCTGCCGGATTGGAGATAATACTTATATAATTTTAGATATCCTAGAGGTACAAGGATTACTGTTTTCAATATTGATAGTATTACTAATCGTGCAAGGTCCCATTTATACTCACTTCCCATACATCATACAATTATAATAATAATAACAATAATGCACTCTATTCTGTATCACTACCTCCAACAGACATTCAATATTATCAATTTCTAAAAGAAAGTTTTTTTCAACAGTAGACTATTAAACAGCTTAAGTGTTTGCAAACCGGAAAGTATCTATCAAACTTTATACAAACATAATTTTAAGTTTTTCAATTCGTACTGACACAAGAAATAAGAATCAATAAACAAAAAGTTAAATACCAGATGCAAATAAATAAATAACACGGTTGGCGTATGAAGCGAAAATGTTCCTTACAAGAAAATAGTGGCGTTTCGAGTAGCAAAGCAACTGGTTTGGACTATTGAAGTTTCAATGTGTAATGTTACACAATTATTACTAAAAACTAAAAATACGTGAAAACTTATGTACTGACTGATTATTTATTATATCAGTCTCAACGCTATGGTTTCACGTACAAGTTGAAATTGGCAAATAATTTAAATTTCAGACTTTAAATAGCTTCAAAAGTATTTGTCCTTTTAAAGTACACAGCTTGTTACCGATACAAAATAGCTGTTTACTGTCTTACCTCCAAACTTTCATGTACACACGATTTAATAAAAACTTAATAACTTGATTTAGACATTCAATATTATTTAACATCTTATGTTTGAGGTTTTGATTTTCGTAAGTAAATGACAAATAGACAAATATTTGTAGGGGTACCAGGGTTTCCCTTAGTAGAGTTTATACAATTATATTTAAAACTAATTAGAATGCTTAGTAAAATATTTTCCTTCATTTAAGTCTCCAATTTTAAATTAATTCGAAAGCCTTCGTTTGATCTGACAGAAAACAAATATTTTAAGGTGGAAATACTTTCTATTCAAGAATTATGTAGTACACATTTTTTGACAGGAGGTTTAATCTATTTTAACAAATTAATATAAAAGTTAAAAAGTCATGTTTAATTAAGTTTGTAAAGCGAAAACGAAGTTTGTTATCATTTTTGTTTATAAGAAATTTTGTAAATTATACGTTTTGTATATATTTTTGTGAATGATACATTTTGTATATATTTTTGTAAATGATACATTTTGTATATACTTTTGAAAATCTCGACATGTTTTACCCAAACTTTCTTATTCAATCAAAAATTCGCTTTTATATTTTTGTATGTAGTTAGGTTCGAAGACAATCTGCAGTCAAAGTTTGAACTTTTTAAACAAAAAATAAACAGCAAATGTTGTTAAAAATTTAGTTAAAGAATTACCGTTGTCATAAAGAAAGGTTGTAGCAATTTAAAAGGTTGAGTTAAATGCATTCTTGCAAAACTCGAAAAAAAAACACAAGAGTATGTCAATCAATTATCAATAACTAAGGTTTAGGGTTTTAATGTAAGAATAATTTGTCATAATATGTCTTTCATGTCGGCGGATAATTCAAGAGACTATTAAGGTCAAGGTTATGTCTCACAGCTTGTGGATTGCCAGTTAGCAAGTTTCCCGCTTGGGGTGCTAACTTGAATTACAGCTGTAGTGGTTTAATTTCATAATCAAATCCGCAATTTCAGTTTGTTTTCCTTGGTTCGTTAAGTTGTTACACAAAGCTGGAAAAGCATGTCGTTAAAGCAACGTGCATCTACTTATTTGTCGTTAAAAGTAAAATACAAATTGTTTGAATGGAATTAATGGAATAAATTTTGTAAAATATTGTGGCTTCTGTAGACGTTTAAAATATAATCAAATTTTAACGTAAATAAAAATGGTTCAGTGTTTTATATTTTGGGTATTTATGGATTAATAATTTACTTTTTTTGGTACGTCATTCAATTAATAATAGAACCTCAAAAATATATTGGAATGAAAAGTTTTGTTAAGGTAATTTTAACAGTATGCTAAGCTCATGACATTTGAGGTTGCGTGAAAGTCACATGTGGAGATTTTGGTATAATTTTAAAGGTTATTTTAAATACTTTACTAATATAAGCTTAAAATTGATCAAAAACAATCTTGTCATATGCTAATTAATGGTTAAATATAGGGGACCGAACCGAAAGTTTTGTCCACTACTAGTGTTTGGTTAGTAAAGGTTTAGTCCCAACCAGCCAATCACAGGGCAGTATCCATGGAAACCGCTACCCATAATGCTTTGTGATTGTTTCTGCTTAGCATGCATATACACATTGAGGTTAGACTGCAGGTGAAATTAGATTCTTCATTTCATATGTGAGTTTACGTAAATTACGTTAACAAAGGTACATTTATTTCAGGAACAGAAAGAGATAACATCATATTTAAAAAACAATATTTTAGAATACCTTTTCTCTACAATTTAACACAATGATTTCTTAAAATAACTTATAGTAAAATTATTGTAAATTTTGTCAGAAACGTTACAAAATTTCCAAATTTGAGTCATAAAGTCATTTAATTTTTTTACAAACTAAAATTGTTTAACCCTTCATTTTAAAATGTGCATATTATTATTCAAAACAAACCAACAAAAAATTATTGAAATATCTCTTATGGTTTCCGAGAAAAATGTTTCTTTGTAGAAAAAAAACAAGACTTTCGGGAAACGCAGTTTATACTTTCATACTTTATTTTGAAAGCAATTCATTTTGCCTTAATACAGGACTTAAAAGAAATATAAAAAATGTTCTGCTAAACATATTTACATGAAGTTGGATTTACATTAAATTTAAAGACCTACACATCATAATAAGCTAAACAAAATGTTTTAAATTTGTTTTGCCCTAGGGGTCATCCAACTCCCCTTAAGACAAGTTTTATAAGTCAAAACTTTTTCTCTTAGTTATCGTTTGTATATTTAAATTTACGTTTTTATCTTTATCAGTAAAACTTTTACAAGCTTTCTCAAATATAAATAATATTTTCAAAATTTTTTTCCTTAAACTAATCGTGAAATAAAGAGTTTTATGAAAATAATGTGCATATTGTCTTTTCATCACCTTAGAATAGCCCAATCAAATAAGAATAAGTCCTACTTTAGCTCATTCAAAATAAGTTTTGTCCACAGATGCCAATCAAGAAAGATTTAGTCAAACATTAAAAGTTTAATATAAAGAAATATATATTAATTTTTTAGCCGTTATTGAACAATAAATAAGGTCTGGGACGAAATTGAGTTTCCACTAAACACTAAATAAATTTTGCTTCATAACAATAGTTAAATAGTTAATATAACCGTAACAGTTTTTTGGCATTTGTGAAAATAAAATTAACCTTGACTTGACAAATCCTTTTTTGACCGCCACCTCCTCAGGTATACGTACAAAATTAATACAGTTACGTTATAGCTGTCAGATTGTGTGTTACAGTCTTGTAGGTGTTACCACATTGACACGTGGATGCTTTTAGTAATCCCAAATGCAGAATGTAAGATACATTTTAAAAACGGTAGGCCTACCCTCCAAAGTATAAATATGTTTAGGCATTAACTTCCAAATTCATTAAAATAAATCCCAGCTTTCACCATTACTTTATTTTATTATAAAACCTCAGTAGTCACCATCGCCCAAAAATCAATGATTATAAATTGAACAATTAAACATTTTATTAAATTAAAAGTTGAATTTATAAATGTGTGTGATCGTATATACATCTCAATTACTTATTAAGTCTATGAGCATTACTCGCTCTTCGTTTTCCAGGCGGTGATAACCACCCAGGTTTTTCGCCTATAGTAAAAAAAAACCCAAACGACAATCATAATCAAACAATGTAAAAACACCACATACATCGTCAGGGTACTATCACCCACCATATAATATAAATTAAATTAGGCGGAACCTCCTGACGTGTTTTAATTTCGCAACACTTCTAAAGGCCGGGCCACACCGGGCATCCATCCATCCAGTGGACGGATTGGTTGGATGTCCGAAAAAGATCGCTCGCCTGCTTTCTCAATGGGCAGCACACACCGACATCCATCCATCCACTGGACGGAACAAACGTCCATTGGATGGATGTTTCGGAATCGCTGGCCAGGCGATTTTTCAAAACATCCGAGCGGACGTTTCGTTCTGCACATGCGTTCAGGCTGGTAAAATAAATTAAACATACACACAAGAGAAAGAAAACTTGTCACATACACCTCGGATGGACGTTTTTGGTGTGAACGTACCACTCCGCGGACTTCCAAGGCTGGACGTCCGTCCATTGGATGGATGGATGCCCGGTGTGGCCCGGCCTTAAGAAAGGTGCTTAATGGATATCAAATTAAAACCAATATTATTATTTATAAGTTTATTTAATATTATTTATTGTTTATAAACTGTAATCGCCAGGGGTTTACTCGTAATTTTTCCAGTACCAAAAAGATGCCGAAACTGAAGTACTACCAAGAAAGTTTTGAAATCTTTACTTCTAAAACCCCTACTTTACGTATCTTTGGTGAGTTTAAGGGTACAGAATGTTTAATGCTATAAAATGCTTTTATAAGAAAAGTACAAATAAATGTATAACTATTTTTGCACTTTTATAAAGCACATAGAACATTTTAGAGACGCATACCATTTTAAGCAAAATCTTGGCAAAATGTCCCTTATTTAGTCAATAGCTTTTATTAGAAATTTAAATCCTCGGTAAAAGACTGTAAACCTAAACACATTTTAATTAATTAAATAAGAAATTAAGAAAGTTACATTTTCATGCATTACTATTCACTTAATTAGTATCACTTTTATGCAGCCCTTTAAATAAAACGAGGCCCAAAGTTTAAAAAAAATATATTATTAAATAAGGGACATTGGTATATTTATTTTTTAATTAATTCATCGTGAAAGTAAATGAGTTATTCCATAAGTAATAATAACTAAAAGTGACCCAAATTATATCATGCTTGGGTTTATTTTGATCAATAATCTCATCAATATGTTATAAACGTTTTCATGCCAAAAAAGTTAGTATACAAGTTTAAGCAACTCTGGTTTTTAAACTTTTCGGCCTCCTCGATTCTGAACATAGATCTCTTATTTGTAGTCGTTCGCAGCGATCGCTGAACATGAAAGGCGTATCACGTGGATGTCAAAAGGGTGTCTGGTGCTCCCAAGTTGTCCCATTTTGCTGAGGGACAATGTGGGAGACTTTACTGTATAGTTGGCTCGCATAGTCGCAACGCACTGTAGTGTGGGGATATCTTGAGGTTTTTCGACTGGCGATTGTAAAATTCTGAACCGAGTGTTGAATGAGTGTGATTGAGGGAATGGCAAAGTTAAAAGAAAACGTAAAACAAATTAATAAAAAGCAATACTGTAACGGCGTTCCGGTAAACCTCTGGTGAAATCGCCTGTATAAACATTTTACAGAATTATTCTAAACAAACTTGGAAACATTTAAACAAAGAAAATATATTATGTCGTTAGAATCATAAATAAAAATGATTTCCTACTGATTTTATCTTCAAACTTAAACCATATTAGAAACCAGACCGACTGACCGCATCCAGCGCAAAAATGTGTAAACGTTTTCAGTTAATTAGAATAGAATATAATTAGTTACATGTTTTTTCCATTCAAACAATGTACTGTTTCACTACTGCTAAATTTAAATTTCGGTAAAATTTACTTAATAATGTTCTTTTGTTATTAGCTAATATCCAAAGGAAAGACGAGTTATTGAAGTGACACTTTTGGTGAGACCTAACGTCGAGAGTGGTCAATAACACCGATCATGGTCCCCAGAACACGTTTTAGAGTGTAATTAAAATTTATATTCATAGGCTATGTAAATTCTTCCTCTTTTTAAGTCCGATTTGGTCCAACATGTTGGTTTTCTAAGTCGCTTAGACGAGTTTGTCAGCTAATAAATCTAACAAACGGAGGACTGTTTTTTCACAGTCAGTAAATGTTTTTTAATTTTTTGTAATATAATGAAACTTTTGAGGAGTTTCATCTAAAACAAAATATAGGAGATTATTCTGAACATTTTGATTTTTATACGACCTTATAGCCCGTCTTGTTAACCTTAATGCGATTAAAATACGATAAAAGTACCCGATTCAAATCCACGAGGGTGATTTTACCGTGGGAGTAGATTCTGATCCGTGGACGACGCGACGGCCGGAATGCAGACTCACAAACCGAGATTTCTGCTGTGTGCGAAACGAAGCAGCGCTTGAGTTGGGACTAAGGTGCAAAACATATTACATCGCCTTCGTGTGTAGACCAATTTTCCCAAATAGTTGATTGAAGCCCTAAACCATATAAAGTTAGTTTTGGAAATTCAGCTACTTGATCGAATAATTTTCTATTACAGCAGATACTTATTCGCTGGATGGAAGATGCAGTTACTAGAACATTTCACTTCCTAATGTTTTCATGTTTACTTTCTCCCTATACTACAATATAGAGAAATTATAGTCATCGCAAAAAAATCGACGTTGAGATTTTTGTGGAAATATCTGTTTAGGGACCCCTGAGCCCAATAAAGTGGTTTTTACAAAATGTCTGTGTGTATTTCTGTATGTATGACTGTATGTATACAAAGCTAGAGCGAAAACTATTCGATAGATTTCAAACAAATTTGCACCAGACATGTCAAGTAGGCCTGTATAGATGCACGAAAAACGGGTTTGAAATTTTTTTGAATAACAGCCCCTTTTTGGCAAACCCCCCCCCCCGCAAAACAGTTATTATTTTTTTATTAAAAAAACGGCTCTAACGATTTTGATAACATTTGGCTTATTTTTAGGCTTTAATTTACCCTACCATATAGAATAAACCGCATCTTTCTAAAAATTTATGTTAACTAATAATAATAATAATAACTGATTTTTGTAGGTTTTTTGGCCATAAAGGGGGTTGTTTAAAAAAAATTTCATAACCTTTTTTCGAGCATCTATACAGGCCTAATTGACGTGTTTGGTGCAAATTTGATTGAAATCGATCGAATAGTTTTCTCTATAGATAATAATAATATTTATTAGTGAATATCATACTTTAAATAAAAAATCACATCTCCTACCCCACCCTACAAGTCACAGTGAATCTGTTTAATAATTTAAATATGTTTGTGAGAAAGTATGTGCCAGTTCCTGGTACCGTTTATTAGTAAAGCATTGGTGACGCACATTATAACTAATGTACCCTCTGTCGTTATAATACAGTTAGTGCGAGCAGACATATAATTTGATTAGACATTAATTTTGCTTGCACCTTGCACTTAGGTATAATTGCGAGCTATGAACTATATATAACTTCAGCATGACGGAGGAAGATGTAACTTGTATTCTAATTATTTGCTTAAGCTTCCACTTTGACATTGTTAAATTAAACAGTAATTTTAAGAGTATTTTATTAAAAACATTTTGGTAAGTTTTACAGCAGATTATTGTATTTTCTTACAGCTTAAAAGTGAATTTATTAAAATGTATTTTTAGTTGATACTGTATAAAAACAATTTCTTCAAGAAAACTGAATACAATAAATAAGACAAATACAAATAAATTTGTTTATGTATTTTATTTTGTATTTATTTAATAAAATTATGTTTTTATAATATTGCAATTTAATTTGTTTTATTGCTACATTTACTTCAAGTAAAAATGCATTAATTTACAGTGATGTGTATGATTAAGGGTTGTATATACCGGGTGTCCATAAAGTCCCGTCACTCCCCCTTAAGGGTCGGCTCTAGTAAAACAGAAAGCAACCTGCGTCTCCCTATAGCGGCGGTAGGTTACGCGGACATTGCTCATCCTAAATCCATTTAAAACCCGCAATTATTCAAATAGCGTTTTTTTTTAAATACCAAACTCTTGGGGACAAAATTCTTCATCCGAATGGCTTGGTAATTTTTCGCTATAATTATTAGTTACAACGTAAAAAAATATTTAAAGTCACCCTATAGCGGCGGTAAGGTTACACGAACATTGCTCAGCCTAAATCTATTTAAAACCCGCAATTGTTCAAATAGCGTTTAAAAAAAAAATACCAAACTCTTGGGGACAAAATTCTTCATGCGAATGGCTTGGTAGTTTTTCGCTATAACTAGGGACCTGAAAAAATCGCATTTTGCGATAAATGCGATTTTGTTGCGAAAAACGCGAAATCCACGATTTTTTGCGAAAAAGACGATTTTTTGCAAAAAATACGATTTTTCGCAAAATCGGTGATTTATTATTACTACTAAAATCGTAAATATAGATTGTTTCCAAAATGGCGTAAATACTAACAGTAGCTTATTTCGTTATTATATAGTTTTATTAATGCAATTTTTCATAAAAGAATACAATTTAAGACGGAGGTTATGCTTAGTAGGCCTACTATATTTCGTTTCTGTATACAAAGTTTTAAGACGCTATTTTAACGGATCGGACTGACATGTAAATAGTTTTTTAATTGCATGATAATTGATTGTATACAGATCGCAATCGACTTTAAACATCCTGACAACAATTAATTTTCATATTGGATTCAAAGCTTTTCTTGTCTCGCGGACAGTAAAAAAAGTCCCGACGGCCAAGCATCATTCGTTTCATTTTTAGTGAGCTATGATTTCAAATTCCGTTTATTTACAATTAGACGGTAATTTTATGAAGTTATAGTAGAGCATCGATTTTCAGAACTAATTAGGACTGAGGGACTTCTGACAATCAATTTGTTCGGATAATTAAATTCACTGTGTACTTGCTAATGTTCTAATAACTGGCAGCGTCCGGTCCGGCTGACGCAACAGCTGGCGCTGTTCCGTTGAGCGCATACACTCCCTGAATACTTGAACTCGGCAGCGTCCGGCTGATGTAACAGCCGCCGCTGTTCCGTTGAACGCATACACTCCCTGAAATCTACAACTCGTACAACTGGACTATGACTGTGCGAGACGCGAGTTAATTTGTGCTTAGTGTTACAGACAGGAGAACAAATTTAAAAATTGAAAATGTAGAATTGTTTACAACTCTTGCTTTTGAAGGTAGAGGTTCCTGTATAACCTCCAAATAAATCAGTTTTTGTATGTGTAGACTATAATTAAAAAATAAAATTTTCTTGTGACTATATTTTTTCTTTTTCTTTTCTATAAAATTATATTTTACAGGGTTGCCACAAACCTGGAAAGTCAGGGAAAATTTTGGTAATGTTTTAGTTTGTGTAAATTTTGTGTTTTAATTATTTTAGTTTAGGTTTTAGTTCCTATGTGAGGTTCTTCAAATTTCAATTTATTTTCATACTTTTAAATACCTTGCAAGAATGCAACTTGCATTCAAGTTGATTTTAGTTTTTAGTTCCTCGGTGCAATTATTTCATTTGAAGCACATTTCATGAAGTAGTAATTTGAAGCATGTATTAATAATTTATTAATTTAGTCTTTCAGATATTGAGTGAAGTTAGTAAGAATTTTCTTTATTGTATTTATATTATTTTGTATTTATTGACCTGTATTTTATAGCATGAACGTTACATAATACTTTTATGTATATATATATGTTTTTTAAACTCTCTAAATTCTTAGTTTTCTAACTAATTGTTGAATTTTCTGCGGGATGATGATTTAAAAAACTTTTAGTTTGTAATTTTAAGCTTTTTATGTTAATTATGAATGAGTACAAAATGCAGAAGAATAAATGCTATTTTTACCAAAATAGATGCTATTTTCCCAGAAAATAAATGCTATTTTTCCAAAAAATAAATGCTATTTTTTCCGGTCCCTAGCTATAACTAATAGTGACAACATAAAAAAAATTAAATATCAATGTTGTAAATTGTTAATAAATATTAAACAAAATATTTGTCTTAGTTTTGAAAAAGCCATTTGCATGCATATTGACCATAGCTTTAAAATGACATATCGTTTATAATTTTCCGATCAGAAATAAATGAAAAATTTGTATTTTAATTTAACATTGGTTAGAGCTAGAGCAGACCCTTAACTTGACAAAAGGAGATGAATTTTGGTGTAACCAACCATTTTACACTTACCCCAAAATGGGTGGTTGAGAGGGTAATTTAAAAAATCTTAAATACAAACCCCCATCAAGTGATACCTCATTTTAAAGAGCTTGATAAATTAAGAAGAATAGCACAAATTATAGGTCTCTATCTTAACCCTATCGAAAATGGTGGCCAGTCAAAGTTAAAAATATCTTATTAACTAAGATTTTTAATAAGATATGTTACAATACCTTTCATTGTTAATAAAGCTAAAGATTTACCTTAATTCTAAATTTAGATTAAACACTCAAAATTACATCAATTTAATTCTTTGCAAAAATAAAGCCTTGCCTCAAAGGAATGGCTTGGCTTACATCACTTAACATCTGGACATGCAGTATCGAATAAACGCACTGTTTCGAGTAAATTCTTCCTTGCTTCCATGTATATCAAGTATATTTTTGTTCCTTTTAAGCTTCTGCCAAAGTGAGTAAATATTTGTATACTAGATTTTGAATGACCCTCTGATTTTATTAAATAACATGAAAAGAACCACTATTAATTTCCACTTGAACATAATTTGTTTGTAACGTAATTAAAATTATGTTAACATAGTATTTAAAATTTGACTGGCCGCCATTTTCGATAGGTTTAAGATACCTCTCATATATGCCATTCTTCTTCATTTATCAAGCCCTTTAAAATGAGATATCACTTGATGGGGGTTTGTATTTAATATTTTTGAATTACCCTCTCAATCCTCCATTTTGGGGTAAGGGGAGAAATGGTCGATTACACCTAAATTCATGTTAAGTTTTCAATCAAAGATACCCCAAAGCTCATTTATTTATTTATACTTGTTCCGAAGTTAAGGAGGGGGGGGGGTCTTTATGGACACCCGGTATATTACACAGTTTCCAAAAAATTTTTTGGCTCTTCCCATTTAAAATATTTTACCCACATATTTAATAATTTAAAAAGCAAACTCACGTGTTCAATTACTTTCTGAAAATCCATTTGCGATGAATAACGAATATTCTAGGCAAAACATCTTTAATCATTCAACGTTCAAATGAAACGATTTACAAAGTAATTATTCTATAAACATTTTATTCTACATATAAACTTTGTATGTATTATATCATGTATGTTGATACTTAAATCAGAAGACAACACTAAATTTTGTACTAAGTAATTAGGTTACAAAAATTAATATTAAAATTGAGTCATGGATACCTCATTCAAAATTTAAAAGTACAAAATATCCACTGTTTAATATGTCCTTAAAAAATTAAATCACATTAAAAATAAAGAAACAACCCCTTAAAAAAATCATGAACTATATCGTATTATAGTAATTAAATTTTCCATTACACCCATGTGAAATTGTTTAAGTAATCCGTAGATATTTATTTCAGTAATTTACAAAATGTTCTTAAACTAAAAATAATAAACGGTACCAGAAACTGGCACATACTTTCTCACAAACATAGATACTAATTATAAAACAGATTCACTATGACTTAATAATTGTATTAAAGTAGGAGAGGGGATACATTAAAGTAGGAGAGTAACTAATAAATATTGTTATTATTAGCTGGAGAGAAAACTATTCCATCGATTTCGAACAAGTTTGCCAGAAACATGTCCATTAGGGATGTACAGATGCACGAAAATAGTTTTGAACAATTTTGGAAATCAATCCCCTTTTTTTCCAAAAAACCCCTAAAAATCAATTATTATTATTAGCTAAGCGAGAGTTTTTACAAATATGCTGTTTTTTGCTTATAGTAGGGTACATTAAGGGCTACAAATAAACAAAATTTTATCGAAATCGTTAGAGCAGTTTTTTTACAAAAAATATAATAACTGATTCTTTGTGGGTTTTTTGGCCAAAAAGGGGGTTGTTTTTCAAATTTTTCAAAACCTTTTTTCATGCATCTATACAGGCCTAATTTTACACGTTTGGTGTAAATTTGTTCGAAATCGATGGAATAGTTTGAGCTCCAGCTTTGTATACATACAGACAGAACAGACATTTTGTAAAAACCACTTTTTTGGACTCATGGGGTCCCAAAACGGATATTTCCACAGAAATCTCAACATCGATTTTTGTGCAATCACTATAATTTCTCTATACTATAGTATCACGAGAAAGTAAGAGATGGTTAAACTAAACAAATATTGTTATTTTTGCAACGAAAGATTCTTCAAAATTAAATATAGATATAATAAATACATTTTTAAAGTAAACTTTTGCAATTTGTATTCTAAGATATATTATATTCGGGAAGCCTTCAATGTAGGTCATCGTGATGTGTGGTTATTTAAGAGAGAGTCTCAAACAACATACATTTATTTTATAAAATCCAGTTGTTTCTTTGTTTACAGATTGAGTCTATTATTGAATATTCTACTATAGTAAACTCTTGTCTTTAAAACACTATAGAAGACATACAAATGTTAAAGCTAATTTGGCTAAACCAGTAAATATAGTTGAATACTTAGATATTTTTGCTTACTTAGATATTTAAAAAATACATTTTGTTTCCTGATATTGATAATTTGAAGAGCAATTAAATCGAGAAACGGAACAGCTATTTTTTCAGGAGTGATTATTATACTTCAAAAATATTTTAATGAACTAGTCTCGAAAGAAGTGTAGGCCTTCGATCTTTCCCAAATGTTAATATACACTCGCTAAAATGTTTCAAATATAAATAGATTATACAATAAATTTTAAAACTATACTTGCATCAGTTTTATATGAATGTCACCAAATCGCCCATAATGTTTATAACTAAGTGAATATGGAATCTGTGATCAATAATCAAAATTTAAATGTAAAGAAGTATTGTTGAAGCAAAGAGACCAAGAAGCTAAAGGCGCTCGTACAATCTGTAGTTAAAACCTTCAAAGTAGTTGCGTAGGTTCGAACCTAGCTGCTCTCCCACCTTCGTTAGTCTAACTGTGATAATTTTAAACAACAAAATATAAAAATATTGAAATGCAGAAGTTAATAAAATAATTAATAACTCTAAATGATACTCTTTTCTTTAAAAGGTAGAGTGCATAGAATAAACAAGAACTAGACATGATAACAGTTTTAAATTTCATGTTTGGATTGTATGTCATATTGAAGGAGTGATGATACTGATTATAAAATTTAATAAATACTCTTCTCACAATAATCCTAACTGTGTGACTTATATTTCAAGTAGCTGGCCCGATCTGGCTTTGCACGGATAGACAAATCAAAGTTAAATGTAAACTAACCAAAAAAATATATTATACTATGCATTTCTTACGTGATCTTCAGTAACTTTGACCCCCCCCCCCAAATTTCACCCCCATAAAATTTTGAATTTCGTGTAAACCTTTCTTAGCTAGCACCCTACGGCACTATAGTACCAAATTTCATTCCAATCCGTTCGGTGGTTTTTGAGATTTCGTGATGAGTGAGTCAGTCAGTGGTATTTGGATTTGATATACCAATTTTATTTTTACTCCTTAAAATTTACGAAATCGATTTGGAAGCAATTTGTTAGGTCAATCAATTTGAAATAAACATTTTTTGTCTCTTGAAATTTTTTCTAAAAACTCTTCCTATTCGAAATATTAGCAACTTTATGTCGATTTATTTCAACACGTTTAGGGCCGCCATTATGTTTTGGGGGGTCCGATTTTTATTTTCTTTATGTCATTTTCTAGTTTTAAATAGACCTTTAAAAGGAGGTATCACATGACCATACTTCCCACTTAAAAATTTTTAGTTGCCCCCAAAATCCCCCATTTTTAGGGGAAACTCAAAATTTCCGATTGCTTCAAAATATACTTTAAGTTAAGTTAGTATCGTTCCCCAAAGGATTGTTTGTTTTAACAAACACAGAAGTTAAAGGGGGGGAAGTGACTTTATAACCACTCTGTATATAGATAAGGCATTCAGGTAACCAAAGAGTATGCATGGATAGACGTTAAAACAATTATAGTCCGTCGGTAATTCCTAATTGACAATATGAATTTTTGATAATTTATTTGTTTTTAAACCCATAATTATATTGCCAATTTATATTAACTACAATTTTATCGTAACTTATTCTAATGCTTCCTTAGTCACTTACAAAAGAAACAATAAAGGTAAATGTGTTTAATAACTTGCGTAGAGAGGTGTGATAGTTGATAGAATCAAGTAATGTTTAGAAAAGAAGTTTTACAGCGTGTAAAGCAATCTCAATACCATCAGGTGAACAAGTCCTTAACCTTGATCCTGGCTATACGTTATTTGAAGGACAGTATAAGATCAAAATGATAGCATTTAAACAGTATGGCTGAAACTGTTAACCTACATAATCATAACAGAGGATTTGAGTGGAGTTACCTTCTCTGTACGTTTTGCAAGAAATAAACGGTATTCGAGTTTATTGCTGCAAATCCTATTTTGTCATGAAAAAGAGCAAAATAATTTTTCATTCGAAATTAAATAGGTTTGAGTTAAGAATTAAATGCGCGAAACGTTAAAGGGCATAATTAATAAAACAAATAGGTAGTTTATTTTAAAATTGCAAATAAACAGCAATAATAAAATGTAACATATTTTATAAATTTATAATTATTGTATTTCCATTGTTTGAGAACAATGTATTACTTTATTTTGGATTAAAATAGTTTAAAATAAAAATGTGAGTATTCCACAAGTTTAAAATATAGTTATAAAGTAAAACTAGCCCACGTGTGTTTCAATAATAACAATTTTTAATTTGACCAAAAAAACATAATTTGTGATACTGCCATTTGAAAAGTTTTGTTTAGTTAAATTAAAACTATAGTTTTAGAATTTTGGGTGCGTATTTTTCAAGAAATGGTCGACAATTACGCTAAAAAAGTCTTCTTTAATAATTCTGGGACTGTAAAAAATAGTCTGCGGTTACAGATACTTTACCACTTTACAGAAAAACTATAACAAATCAAAAAGTGAAAAGGTGTCGGACAATGTTTTCTCCCTCTAATTACACAAATACTGTAGCTAAAGTATATGCAGATGGTGTAACTATGTTAGAACAAAACTTTAACACATAATCTCACAACTAATACGTTTATTTCAATGCCGTCATCTTCTGAATTGCAAGAGCTTCGATAATCACACTATAGGCCCCGATGTTAAACTGTAAGTTTTAGTTTGAGTAAATAAACTTATTACTTGTGAGATTCAAGATATCTTCTCACAAGTCAAGGACAATATGTATTTATAAAAAGTTTGAATTTTTGTAAAAAAAGGTTTTGAAACATATATGTTTTCATTCAGATGGCGAACGGCAATACTGTACTTAGGCTTCACCTTCAATGAAAACATTACATTTCTTAGTTTTTTAAACAAATTTTTCCTTGTTTAAATTGTTTAAATTATATTGGAGTTAAGTTTAAGAAAACATCTAATAAACAATATAATAGAAATAAATACCCAATAATACAAAACAATTCTAACGTAGTTGAGGGCATAGTTTGATATCCTTAACACAATATGTATAAGTAGCATATAGCACATGCATAATTTATCAATAAATTGCAATATTTAGTGTTTTATTTTTAGTTTTTATATCTTTTTTTAGAGCTTGCTATAGTTTATACTTATTTTCTTATAATCAGCACGGTAATTTTTATTCTGGTTATTATAGATTTTCTTGTGGATATGTTCCAGAGTATTTATTATTAATTCTTCATTGATTACCTTTCAATTTTTTTGTATTAAAGTTGAATATATTTTTATTATTTTACTTAAATAGTTTAATAAAAATTATGATTTGTGGATTCATAGATATCTACTATTGATTTTAAGTTAATAATTATAAAATTAATTTAAGCTTTTTTACTTCATTGATGCTAATTTTATTTTCATTAATTTTTTTTTATATTTTTGTATTTTGTTATTCATGAAAAACTTATTTTATTAGAATGGTCTATTATTTTATTAAATTCTAGTTCTGTATTGTGCCGTCTTTTAATATTAACAAATCGGAAGCTGAACTGGACCTTGAATAGACGACACAGTATTATGAATTAACCTACCTAAAAATTAAACAAAGATAACCTTACCTTGATCTGCTAAAAATCTGCTGGAATAAGTCTTATTCATCCATTTACAAAAAAAAAAGGTAACTTATTTAATACAAATTATGTACACAGAATTCAGTTAAATGGTTTATTCAAAAAAACAAATAGTTTGTCATTAATAAAAAATTGATATGTCCTTATGTATTAAAAAAAAATTAAATTACATGCCCTTAGATAAAATTGAACAAATAATTAATTAATTAACCCACCCTGAAAGGAACAACTAAAACCCTCCCCTTTTTCTGAATTAAATTTATAAGTAATTTTTAACAAAGATTACAAGATAACATTTCGACAAAAAAAACAAATCATTCATATACAGTAAAGTGTTACTATTTAGCTTATAATATAGCGTGTACATTTAACAAGGAAAGAGTTATTATACCTAATTTTGGTATACCTGTTTAGGTATACGGTTGATCAACCAAAATGTTTATTATAAAGAAAACTTTTGGAAAAATAAACAAATAAAAAATAATAGACTAAACTGAAAATAAATTAGTCGGTAACGTCACCTTTAAATTAGAATAAATTTTGGATAATCCCTGTGGGATTGTAATTGCCGAAAAGTAGCTAGCTGCGCACCACCCTTATATTATAAATAACTTAACCTAGACAAAAATTTAATAAATATACATTACAATCACAAGAGACACTCTGTAGAAACAACCTTTAAAATGTTTATGTAGATTTGCAGATATTAATAAAAAAACAGGTTTGTAGTTTAGTAGCTGGTGAATAAAATGTTTATGTAGACTGGTAATAAAGTTTGTAAATTATAACAATTCAAAATTAAAATTGGTTATCCATGAGCATGTTTTCTATATTTTTTTTATATAAGTTGACTGTTGAAAAGCTGACGTCGAAAAGTTGAAAAGTTGAAGTAGAAAACTTGAACTTGAAAACTTGAAGTAGAAAACTTGAAAACTTGAAGTACAAAACTTGAAAACTTGAAACTTGAATACTTGAATACTTGAAAACTTGAAGTACAAAACTTGAAGTCAGTTAAACTGGGTTAATACGGAGTGTATCTTGAAAGACGTTACAAAACATTACTATATGTTTTCAGAGAATGATCGACATTAACTTTCACCTTTAGAATACGCTGCACAAATAACTTACTCCGAAAACCTTACATTACATTACATTACGTTACACAAAAGCACTTTCCTCCAGAACAGCCTTCACATAAGAAGCAGCAAAAAAATACGTCTTGACATCGTAGAGACAGAAAGCAATATGGCCGGACGGCATAGGTTAGCTTTCTTTGTCAGAAGAAAAGAATGGAGAACCGTCAGCTGGCGTAATCTACCGAGCGGCAGGTGAAATAGGGAAGCAAGTAGGAAAGGTTGCCTAAATAAGTAAAATGAGGCGCGTGAAATTAACTGAACGTAACAGTATATATATATCAATTATTTTGGATTGAATATCTTTAATTTTTATTTCATTTGTGTTAGGAATTTCCTCTTTTGTAATTTTTTATAGTAATGAATATATAATTGTTGATAAAAATATTAATCGGTTTATTTATTTGATTATTCTATTTGTTGTTTCTATAATATTTTTAATTATTAGTCCTAATTTAATTAGAAATTTATTAGGGTGAGATGGTTTAGGTTTAATTTCTTATTGTTTAGTGGTTTATTATCAAAATAATAAATCTTATAATGCTGGTATATTAACAGCTTTAATAAACCGAATTGGAGATGTAGCATTATTAATATCTATTGGTTGAGTAATAAATTTTGGAGGTTGAAATTATATTTTTTATCTTGATAAAATATTTAATTTTGAATTTATCTCTTTTATAATTATTTTAGCAGCTTTTCCTAAAAGAGCTCAACTACCTTTTTCTTCTTGACAACCTGCAGCTACAGCTGCTCCAACTCCAGCAGCAAGATTGTTGCTATTAATAATTATTTATTATAATAAACTCAACGATAATGTGCCACATAATTCTAAATGTTTAAATCAAATTATTAATTTTTAGAAAATGTTTATAACAAGTATTTAAAGAACCAACATAACTTAGTTACAACAACATAAACCTTAATTCAAAACAAGAGATAAAGTACAAATAATTCTAAAGTATGAAACTAGCTAATTAGCTAATAATGAAACTTCCACTGAGAAATAACCTATTTCCTGTTTATATTTGTTGAACAACAGATGTTTGTAGCACCTGATATTTTCATGTCAACTGAAATAGACAATGGCAAATGGACAAGTACATTTTTTACTGTTTATAGGCCTATATTTTCTTTGAAATTATCTATAAATACCTAATTTCACACTAAATTTAGGTCATACCCTGTTGATTGATAAATAAATATAGAGAGAAAGTGCATGCACAATTTTCAAGTAATATTATACTTAGCAATTTAAATTATATATTATTTATTTGTATATTATTGAATTGGGAGGGAGTCGGTTGTCAAAAGATGCTTTTATATTGTACTGTATATAATATAAATAAATAAATCCAAGTTTTAAAGAAATTATTTTTAACGTTTTTACTTCTTGCCAGTTAGACTAATGAATACAGAGGAATAGCGTAAAGTGCATGTAAACCGAACGCAAGTCAGTAGGCTCGAACCTAAGCAACGGTATTAGAGGTTCCAAATGGTCCAGGCTGGACGATCGCGTTTAACCACGTTTAAGAACGCAGTTATTCTACCAAAATCAGAAGCTCATTTAATTACCTCTATTTATAATGTATTATCAGAACACGCTAGATTCAGAATGTTATATTATATTATAATGCACGTTCTAAAATTGAAAAGTTTCAACTCCGAGCAAACTCAATAACAATCTACTTTAGTGGCCTACAACTAATTATATTACGCTGACAAAACAAAACACGATTATATCAGACAAATTGCTGTTCATATGTGTTGCTTGGTAAAGTAAACTTTGGCATTTAACCATTATAAAGTTACCGCTTTGGTTTTACAACCAGGCTTTATTATTTAAGTTTAAACTCGGCCTAATTCTATTTTGCTTGTGTATATTGGCGCCAGGATAGTAGAAGCACTTTGTATTGCTTGGAGAAAGAGTAAATGTAAAAGGAGTATGATGTTTGTTTTATTAAAGTCGTAATATCAACGATTTTAAGTAATTACTAAGATATCTAAACATGTTTTCATAAACATCTTCATTTTTCGGACGGACTGTCGTAAAAAACCGCTGGATCTGTAATGTATAATATGCAAGAGCCCAAGAAATAAACCAAGCAACTCACAGGAAAATTAAAAAAGAACATATATAAGGAACAACATTCTTATAAATATATTCAATACTAGTAAGCCCCAGTGAAAAATCACAGGCAGATTAATTAGATACACATCAGAAATACATCATTTAAAAATACTATTTAAAAACAACAGACTTTACCTAGGCAATTGTTTATTTACATCCGTTATTGTTTATTTAAAGAAAGATAAAATATTATCTTTTAATTACTTTTTATTTAATATTGATAGATAGAATGATTTAGAAGTTGTTAATATTATTATAGTGATCCAATTAATAATCAAATATGTTATACGAAGATGTACGAATGTTTCCGAAGTTAAACGAATAGGTATCTCTTTTTTGACTTTGTATAAACGAATATATTGGTGATAAAAGGTTGTATTTATGCATTTTATAACCTCAAAACAAATCTTATAACAGCATACATTAGTTCTATAACTGATAATTTAAAAAAATAAATTTCATAAGAAATTATAATGATCGAAGTTGTAAACATAACCTCAAAATATAATCTACGCTGGGTTTTGTTTAAGAATTACAGATGATGGGGGAAATACTCTGTTTTAATAAATATATAAATGTTACTCACGTACTCACTTTTATAGGAGTTGGTACATATTTATTATGTAATTTTTTCAAGTTTGTCAAGGACAGTATCTTGATTTTATAAAGCTTCTATAAAATATCCAATACATCGCAACTTTGCAAAATATTTTTCTATTTTAAAGACTGAATTTGTGTTAGTTCCTAAGTATTAGCTTACCGAAAAAATAAAAAAATTTATCTTAGCGTTTTTTTTCTGAAAACATATCGCAGAAAGAGACTATTTATGGATATCAAAAGGAACACTCCCATAGCAGTTAATAAAGTTAACTTAAAAGAAGAACTTTAAAAATTGCCAATATAATCATGAAAATTAAGGATTCATGTTACATGCTTTGTTTTTTCTTCCTTCCTTACAATATATTCCTAGAAGTAATACATAAATTTGAATTGGCAATTCAGTGTGAATATGATTAACTTTCCTGCATAACTTTACTTCCAAGGGATCCGCAAGGTTTTTGTTTTGTACACAAAAGCGAATACTTGAATATTTTGCAGAGCTTTCTACCATCTTTGGTTTTAGTTACCCTAAAACATTCATATGTGTTGGCAGTGTTCCATTTTTCTTATTAAAACCCCCATTTAACTGGAACATCTGAAATTAAGTCCAATATATACATAAACCTCAAATTTTAGGTCTCAAATTTATTGAGGACCACCAATTTTCTTTTATTAAATCCTTTATAAGTTTACCTGATATTTAAATCGATATTGTGCCACAGATTAAAGAAGTAACCATGGTTTTTTTTATTTATGGTGATAATTATAAACTAAAATTAAGTATTTGACTATAGCAGTATGTCAATTAGTTTTGTATAAAAAAATACAAATATATATAAACTGATTATTTTGCTAAATAACTTAAAATTTATCAATGTAGGACAAGGATTACTTTATCTTTCGTTCATAAAAACTAGTTCACAACAAAAAGCGCGTTCCTTCAATAAATTTTACATTTGAAGCAACTTTTCTTCTTTGACCTAAATATAGTTTTCAATATTACATATAATCTGTATCGTAAAATGTTTTCTGTTGTCCCAAAAGTTAGTAAATATAAAATAACAGATTTTTGCATGTTCCATAATTCTGATTGATCAAAGTTTTCGACATTTACTGCTTTGTTTGTTCCATCTTTCCTTGAATCAGGAAATAACTAAAACTGATGCATTCGCTTTTAGAAGTGGTAAAGTTGTACAAATTTGTTTATACATAATAAATAAAATGTCACATCTTTGTGTATAAACTAGTTTAGTATACTTTTTTTGTCTAGAACTACAAAATATGATTCACTTGAAATATACAACACAATAGCTTCCAATATTTACATAAAATCAAATAACAATACAAAATCCACCACAGATGAACGCTAGTCCTCAGTAACCAGAATAACACACATATGTAATATTCAGACCACAGACATTTTATTAAATTTACGGAACGTGCAAAAAACCTTTGAATATAAAAAATGAGTAAAATAATTGTTTTGGATCTGTTGCTAATAAGAATTTTGTGTTTGCTGCTATTACATAAAATTTAAAACTGTTTTAATCCTCACAAACACATAATCGTTTGACTAATCGATAATTGATTACTTTAAACTTATCAATATTATAACGATTATGTACGGCTAAACTTATTCATAAAAATCAGGAGTCTACCGTTTGCTCCTAGGGAGTAGTGATTCAAATTGAGTTTAAAAGATATTTGGAGAGCCTTATAAAAAAATATTCTTAATAGTCAAAATTCAGAGAATGCAACAATTTATTTACATTTTTCATTTACATATTTCAATTGGATTCAATTAAAAGGTAAATCAATAAAGAATTTTACGAACAAATTTCAGTTGTGGTATTTATTATTATTCAACATTTTGTTAGTAAATTGGTAAAGAATAATTGTATTTTACGAATGACTGAGAAACATAGTGGCGTAAGCTTAATAATTACTTTAAAAATAATAAGACTATAGACAAATCTGTAAACAATGATTGTTAACTTTATCTGACATTTTGGGTCATTTAGTTAACATGATATGTTAAGAGGTCTTCAATCATGGTATAGCCTACAGGTGGGATTTATTACAAAGAGAGGGGGCGACGTAGGCAATATGGCATTACGTCTGATTTCCTTATTTTTAATTATACACCTGTCGCTAGTACGGTACTAATTTAATAGAACAGACTTAGGCTTAGAAGAAAAAAAAGCAAAGTTGTTATAACCACTCCTAGATGTTGCTGATGTATTCGTTTTACTTGTACATGTAACACTTGTAGTGATAGTAAAGTGACTACAGTAAAGAAATGTTCATTTATCAGATTTCTTAGTTCAAGCTTTAGCCAAGTGGATAGCTTGGCATCTTCCTGATCAGAAGATCCCAGGTTCGAATCTCGGCTAGAGACCAGATAGCTTTACATATCTGTGGTTAGAGGGAATGTGGGCGGAAGTAAATCGAACGGTGCTCGGTGGTTGGCTCGCTTCCAAGCTGACGGAAAATGATCTGGTATCCTTCTTGGGTTGTTTTGCATTCGCATAGTTTTATTACAGTATTTATAGGAAATATATATATTTTAAACAACCGGGATGGGTAACATTCACGACTAATTTTAGAACAATAGCATTAGCAGATACCATTTCAAGACCTACCATATCTGATGGGCAACAATTATATGTATTAAGCTACACAATAAGCTTTAAACTATTTATTTGTTTTACCCGTCGTCCCAGTCCTCTTAAATTAAAGAAAACATTTAAGTTTAGAGGATATCTGAGGTAGTAAAAAATGACTTACACCATTACGTTTCTCTAGAATCCATTTTCAAGTTAATAAAAGAAATATGATTTTATATTTTTCTTATTTAAAACCTTTATCGCCCCTGTTCAGAGTGGATTGATTTATTATTGTAGTGGCTTTACTATAATACCATACAATTAGTTTAATATTACTTATTGAGGATCAAATTTAAAACATTTATTAATTGACTGAAATTAATTGTATATGGCCAAGAAAATTCTCTTAACTAAAGCATATATAAATATGTTTCATGTTAATTATATTTCTCCTTTTATTTTGGAATATTTTATCAAAATTAAAAATTTTAAAGAAAGGACAATTTATGATTTGTTTAAATTAATTAAATTAAAACGGGAAACACAGGCAATATCACTTTTACGACTTTGCAATTGATAAGCTATTATTTCTGGTTTCTTATTGTTAAGTGGGAGTAAAATTATATCAAATAAATGCATAATCAAGTTCTCAACCACACTCTACTTCCTGTGCCTATTGATATTATCTGCAGTCGCTTTAGAACAAATATACGCTACGTATTATTTCCGTAATTGTGTACCACGTTGACACTGGAATTGTAAAATCAAGCAGACGTTACGCATACCTTGTTGAAGATCCATAGTTCAAAACCGGGTGAAGCCATTAGATTTTTCCTAGTTGTTACGTAGTACTTCAGAGAATTACAGCCTGTCTGTATATTTCGGACTTTTTTCAACAATATGCTATACAATATAAAAAGATATTTATTTGTATAACCTTTTTGAAACAAATATTGATACCGTGCAGTTATAATTAATTATTCACAACAGTGTTTTTTGTAGTTCAATTTCGTTTCACTGTATAAGTAACAAAACCAATAATTACACAAGCTTACGTAGATTAAAATAAGAATATAAAATAAATCCTACTACAGTTGAATATAAGACGCAGTATGAGTCGAAGAAACCCTGAATATTTTGTAAGCACAAAACTGGAACTACAACTTGAATGTTCAAACACGTTCAATAATTAATTATTGGAATGCAACAAACGGTCAATGATTTATTTAAAGTAAATATAAGTAAACTAAGTGGAATCTTCCTGTTCCCCATAGGTTTACAAATCGTCCATATTTTTACGGTACTACTATTTTGTACATCTTTATAAGCAAATAATTATGATCCAATTCTGTATTTTTTATCAATCCCATTTTGAAATTGAACTCTAAACAAGACATTTAATGAAAATAGTAACTAATATTAATGTGCTATTATTGTTATAGTGTACAAAATAAAAAAAGGTAAAATTTTCCAAATAAAATTACTAAGCAACTTACATATCACAGTCAGGATCTTCGGACCTACCTTTAAACATAATAATATGATGCTCAGTAAATTTTATTTGTGAAGTTTTACCATTTCTTTATTTTATACCTTATTCTGGATACTCACTAACTGTTTTTAAGCTTATACATAATTTTGTTCTGTATCATTATTTCGGTTTCTGAGTTCTTTCGGTTTACATTTTTTCGAAAGCCTTTTTTACGAATTGCTTTTCACCGAGAGTTTTTTTAATTTAAATTGCATGATTTGTAATAATAATTATAAGGACATAGGATAATATCGTAAAAGCTTATTAATTAACCCAACATTTTAGAGAAAAATATGAATAATAAACAATATCATCATATAACAAAATGTACCTTTTTTTAGTCGGTTCAGTGTATAAATAACCTGTTTATGATATACATAAACTTAACGAAATCACACGACGGATAGACAATAGGTAAATTTAGTTCTATCTATTTGTGACTTGGATACTTATACAATGGGTTTAAACATATTATCATGTTTGTGTTTAAAATTACGTTTTGTGGTTTTATGACAGCCTGTAGGTATTTTGCATGTGTTAACATCTGCCCAGCACTGTTTTGTTGATGAATTTTATCTTAAAATACGATACTAAAATTATGTTCTACTTTCTACATCTCTGTATTTAAGATTTTTCTTTCTCTACTTAATACTAGGGGGCTTTCTAGTCTATCCCCTGATATCTTGGCGAAGCCAATACATTCAGATTATTGTCTACTCTGACATTTTCACGAAAATGATGATTGATTAGGACACGTGACTCTAAGTAGGGTGGTAGGGGGTAGGGGTAACCTATACATAACGTGAGACAAAGATCGAAATAAGATTGGAATTATGGCGTGCGTTTTAATTTCATCATTAATATTTAAATAATCAATAATCAACATTTCAAACAAGTTTTGATAATGCCGAATAAAGGAAACAACATAATATGTAACACCAGATGTTTAAATTATAATAATACAATAAGTTAGTTTCGTTGATTTTTGTTTGTGTTTGTAAAAACCTAACCTAAAAAAAAATGTGAACAATAATGGAATTATTACTCGATTTTAAATTTGCCAAATATGTTGCTGTTGTAAATAAATGTAAATGTTTTCAAGGAACATATTTTGTTCAATATAGACCTAACCTAATATTTTTTAAGTTTTTTATCCAAGTTAGCTATTTTATTTATAGGCTAATATATAACAACATATGGTTGAATTACAATACAGTAAGCATTTTCCGTTAACTTTTTTTGTGTATTTTTTTATTTCCTTACTTAATTTAAGAAAGCTGTAGTTTGTGAAGAATAATATTAACTTATTCTATTCTTGCTAAGTTGGTTGCTATGGTAATGAATGTAAATGCTTTCAATAAACGTATTTTACTAAACTTTTGACCCAAATCAACTGTAGTATCTGTTATAGGGAAGGAGTAAACCCCTGACATTTCACTAGGTTTACACTGTAAATTTAAAATGTCGCAAAATCCTATGTTAGTGTGCGTCTATGCATCCATAAGAATATACAGTAGCTTACCTTCAAATATTCTTATTTTTATCTAAGTAGTTTTTGTTCTACGTTGGTTCTATGTCCGTATGTAGTGAGTCCAGACAAAGCCACGTAGGCCTGTATATAATTAAATATATTTGACTTATTGCTAGAAAAAATACGCTTATTAATAGTCATTTACTAACATGACATAATAATATGATTTAGTGATTTGTGTGCCTTTATAATTCGGATTTAAAATGATTGCTAATACATTTAACAAATAATTTATATATTAAATATTACAATGTTATCAATAAACTTATAAGACATGTCTTTAGAAACTGCATTTATCTCAAAGTTAAAGTTTTACAATAACAACAACTGTATAGATTAAGTGGAGACTCTTTGAAATAACTTTTGAGTTGCTTCTTTTGTCAATTCAATTCTGTATAAACATCTCTAAATTAAAAAGTTAAAATTTACATAGACAGAAAGTTGCATTGTTTAACATTCTATATTATTTAAGTGTAATCTATCACACAAATAAATAAACATAATTTACTTAATTAAATCAATGTATTAAATATACTCCTAACTTGCGAAATATTCGTACGGGTCAGCTTGTTTTTAATTAAACAAAATTTAACTCGTCATTACCTTCTTTTTTGTAAATTAGTGTTGGTAAATCTATTGTGCAAAATTTGCTAAGGAGGCTTGATTTTAAGAAGAATATTTCTACAAATAATATAATCGACTATTGATTAGTGAAACAAAAAATATAATTGACGATTGATTAGTGAGATAAATAATATAATTGACGATTGATTAGTGAAACAAATAATATAATTGTCGATTGATTAGCGAAACAAATAATATAATTGACGATTGATTAGTGAAACAAATAATATA
>JAGFPH010002307.1:119063-140974 GCA_018207615.1 Philaenus spumarius | reverse complement strand
ATTGGATGGCTTGCGTTTTGTCTGTGTTCACTGCAGTTCTCCACATCCTGAGCCACGGCTGTAGGGCATCCAACTGCTGCTGAATGACCGACGAGCCATATTCCAGGTTCAGAGTCATATAGTAGAACACAGCATCGTCAGCAAAGAGTCGCAGTGATACTTTGGGGGTGACTGGCATTCGTTAGTGTGCAGAAGGTACAGCAACGGACCAAGAACTGAGCCTTGGGGAACTCCTGCCTCGATGGGTCCAGGAGTGGAAAGTGTACCTTCAACGGCAACCTGGAACCATCTGCTGTCGAGGTATGTGTTATAGGATATACTTTTAGAAAATTATACCTAGTACATTTTCTTTTGCTTGGTATTTGTAAATAAATAATACATTTCATATTATTATGTTGTACTATATATTGCTTTGCTTAACGTGCCTTGAATTTGTACTCTTCAGCTCTGAAATTAATACTGTTAGATTTAAATTGTCAATGAGTTATTTGAATACTAAAGGAAAAGAAAATAATGTAATACGTGCGTCGTGATCCATCGGAAACCAATGATACAGTCACTGGTGAAAGGAAGTTTGTACTATTTATATTTCTTATATTTAAAATGTTAAGGAAATTACGTGCTCTTCATATTTAGGTCATGACTACACACGTACAAAGCGTGTGGTATGTGATTGTTTAGAGGTAAATACTGTAGTCAGAATTCTACAAACTTAATAGCATGTTCTAATTTTCAAAAGCCTTATTGAATAAATACAACGAACGTAGCCATATGTAGTACAATAAATTATTTCAAATTTATTTATGACTATCTATTAGAAAACTAAATATAGTGCATATTAATTATATAATATCTACGTGTAGTAAAACTTGGATTTACTAACTGTATTGCTTGTTTAAGTGGGTTTTCTTATTTATGAAATAAATTCACATATGGTCCAAAACAAATGGCGTATGACATAAGTCTCTGAAATCTCATCACTTTGGCTATTGTTGTAATTAGTATTGTATTGCAGTATTGTAGGTTGATTTTGACTCCAGTGTATTATATAATGCACTAAAGGGTTGAAACAGCGTGTGACGCTACTTCTGACACCAATTTTGAGGTTAGGCCTCCGCTTCAGCTACCAGTGTGTGGTACTGTGGAGCTAACGGTTGTGCCCTTCGTCTTCAGGATCCTCTTCAACTGCAGATCTGTCAGGATGACCTCATAGCTGAAAAGATGGCGCGAAGGTCCGCGGGAAAAGACAACCTTCTTTTTAATTACGGTTTATTTCTCTACTCTTTATTATTATTTTGCAGGTCAGTGTATCTACAATCTAAACACATAACCTTTACTGTCTCATCCTATTTAAACGTTACTGGAACATACTTTAAAGGGTACGGAAAAGAACCATGCTGCGCGATTATAGTTGGCAAGCCTTCTGCCAAGAGAGTCCACTAAAAGACGGCCGACTAAAAACGGCTGTTGTGAATTTCTGAAACTAGCTGCGATTTGTCAGTATACTTTACTTCCAACTTCCACTCTACATCTACTGTGTTTAGTAAATTACCAATTATTAATTATGTATTAATGATGGAATTATGTCTTTGTACAATTACGTTCCCACTTTGCCACAAAATCAGCAGTATTGCCTACCATTCAGAAAGATATGTTTACAAAAAAGATATTCTTTTTTAAGTCACCGTCCTTAATTAAAGACAAAATAAGTGAGATTAAATATTGCCTCTAAGATATTACGACACGCTATTACAAGCTATACGATCAATTAGAATTTGAAACACTGAAGCCCCAACCACAAGTTCGGTGAATAAAACTACACAAATAAACTGAAACATATTATAGTTTCATTCTTGTTAGCTGTTGATATAATGTAAATGATTACTTGTATTAGCATATATAAACCTTGGTCATAGACAACAGACATTAATCTGCAGTCTAGAGTTAACAGTCAAGATGACTACTGTGTGCTATGCCTAAAGCTGAATACATTATAATTACAATTATAATTACTTACTTGTAATAAATAACAATTATAAAACAGTGTAAGTGTTTTCATTATAAAACATAAACATGGTGTCAGAATCGGATCATGAATTTAACAAATACTAAAACCGTAAGTAAAGTTATATTGGACTTCTTAACCTAGAAGGTATTGTTTCACAAAATGATTGGAAAACTGGTCTCAAAGATGTAACATATTTCTAACAGCTACCAAACTAACAGAGGAAGCTGAAGAAGGAAAAATTGCGTTATTACTTCACAATCTATAGGTGAAAGGGGATTAGATATTTATAATTCTTTTAATTTAACTACAAGTGAACTAAAGACATATGATGTAGTTTTCGAAAAAAATGACAATTACTTTTCTCCTAAAACAAATCTAAAAATTGTAAATTATTATTATAATTATAAATTTCTTATTCGTAAACAAGGAATAGGGGAAAATATAGATTCGTTCTATACAGACTTAGTCAATAAAAGTTTAGTGTGAATTCGGCACCCTTAGAGAAGAATTGGTGTGTGACCTTTTAATTTGTGGTTTACATTCTACAAACCAACATCTTGAAGAAAGACTATTACGTGAATCTGAACTTACTTTATACAAAACTATTACCATTTGTAAAGCATCTCAACTATCAGTTCTACAGGTGCAAGAACTAGATAATACAAGTGCAGAAATATCGCAATTAGGTAGGGTAGACCTAGGCCTAGTGAAAAGTCAAAAGTAGGTAGCCTATACAATCTAAGTTTTTGTCAAATTATTATCTAAACAACATGAGAAGAATGTCAATAATAGGCATCATTTTCAAAACATTAGTATGAGTTTAGATTTAGAACCCTCCGATGATGGTAACTTGGTTACCGAAATGTACATTAGGGAACTAGAATAACTACCTACATCGATAAATATGTTTCAGTTTATTTGTGTAGTTTTATCCACCGAACTTGTGGTTGGGGCTTTAGTGTTTCTAATTAATTGTTTAAATTCACTACAGTACTCATTGAACAACTTTTAAACTATACTATGTTGATACAAATGCTCTTAGTCAAACTTTCGGTGAAAGACAGTTAATCGGATTAACTAATTCTGTAGTGGCTTAAAATTAAGTTACAATCAACTAACGTATTATACCAGGACAATAAGGAAAGGCTTGCCATGTACAGCCAGAACCAATTATTAAAGGTAAACCAAGTACAGTAGTTACATAAAGGGTCTCGGGAGAGCAATGGTAACACAACCTTCCTTCCCGCAGCCTTTAATATTTGATACGTACGCATTCAACTAGTGTGTATTGTTCCCATTACTACTTAAAATTTAGTGTTTAAGTAAGTTCTTCAAAATATGCATTAACTGTTTATTTATGAATTGTAGTATCATTCGATAATATTTAATGAGTCGCTTTCGGAATTTTCCTTATAATTTAAAATTGATTTGAGATTTTCCAATTTTAATTGTAGGACTTGCATAGCCTTTTTTATCTTAACTTATTTAAGTATATTAATGAAGTACCGGTACTTTTAAAACAACGCTTGTAGTTAAATATAATTGAGAGTTTCTAAAGCTGAAAATAAAACACTTTTAATCACACATTTTTGGTTGGATTAAGGTAGGTTAGCTTCGGATAGGTGAGATTTTATAGATTTATGTTTGTCAGGTGTGATTAGGGTTTGTTAGTTTAGTTTAGGTTAAGTTAGGGAAGAAAGTAATGAATTAATGCTTGTCCGAAATGGTTGTCATAGTGGTATAGTTGTGATTGTTTAGTGGTAATATATATTCTATATTATTAGGGGTCTTTAAAGCTTCCAGTTGTCTTCCACAAGTACTTCGGGAAAAAAAATAGTTTAAGTAGGGTTAGGTAATGTTATGTTCAAATAACAAGGTTGCATAAGGTACTCGACAATTCTACCTACGATCAATCTCCTTGAGGAATATTAAATGTTGGCCCCAAAATATGAACAGAAATGATACAACTGGAGGAATACAACTGAACTGTGGCAGAGAAGAGCTCTCCAAATGAAGTACCTGAAGGTTGGACAAGGATGATCCGTGATTTAGAAAAATGGTTATCTAGATATTTCGGTGAGGTAGACCATTATATTACGCAAGACCTCACTGGGCACAATAGATTCACATCAATAGATTCCACATTAGAGACAACCCAGGAAAGAATTTTCGAGTTTTGATAAAAATTTTAAACATATAAGTGTATGCAATAAAGGCACATACATGGACGCAGCCGAGGAATATGAAATATATAAAGCGTTTAAATCAAAAGATGAATTATTAAACGACCAGCTGAACTTCAAGTCCAATAGGCTTAATGATACCGCGATAAGGATCGACAATAAGATTACTTTAAACTATCATAGTCAGTAGTTGGTCAACCTTCTAACGGTGCGCACCGATTCCTCGCGGCAATGTATTTTTGTTGAATATTATCTGTGTTTGTGTTTGTGAAGTGTTTTTAATGTAATCCGTGACGACCTGACCTTCAGAGAAGCCCGGTGATGGAACATAGATTCCGAAACGCGTACCCAGAATATAACTACGAAGTCACACGACGGATATACAAAGGTAAATATAGAATTTTTACTTAAAATATAGGATAGTTTTTATCCCGATCTAAGGGGTTGAAATGGGGTTGCTATCGCTAAAAAATAAATACAAATTAAACTAACTTCATTCAAGCTATAAACCTAAAATTATGTAATATTACTTTTAAGAGATTAAAACATTATTTGCAATTTGATTACTTAAGTCAAAGGAATGAAATGGGATAGGTACCATTAAAATTAAATCAACCAATAGCGAAGCATTATGGGTCGACTAGTTCAGATATAATAATAATAGTCTCGGATAGGAGGAGAACAAACAATTGAGAGAGGAGTCTGCGGCTCTATCCTAGTACTAAATACTGGATGTCCAAGAAGAATTTCTCCTGAGTGAAATAGCCTAAAGTGATTTCTCAACGATCCCAGGCTAGGTCTACTGATGGAATTGAAAAAAGGTTACATACGATTAGTTTAGGTTAGATTTAGTGTATGTAAGGTTTAGAAATGTTGGTTAGGCCGGGTTAACACGTTCACTGCTACGCAAATTTCGTATTTTTTATGCTAGGAGCTGACCTTTTGTTTTTTATATTTATAGTCTAAATGAGTAGAAATTATTTTATTTTATTTTTTGAACCTTTCTACGTAATAATCACTAATATTTTAAAGCGTACGCACGTGTGCGTCCATAGCACATAGGCTTAAAATTGGCGTAATGCTCTGTCTATTGCAAATTCTCCCAATACGGGGGTTGGCGTGCGAAGCACGCAATGCACTGTGCGTCGGCCGCGTCTCATAGTGTTCAGTGTCAAGCTCACATGTGCGTCCTTAGCAGTGAACGTGTTAAGTTAAACAAACTAACGTATTGAGCTTGCCTAACAAGATAGAAACAAATTACCAGATGCCTTAAAATCTTTAGTAAATCGATTCACTCATTCCTTATTACATAAACAAATTACAGATCCTAGAATTTGTTTATTCACAAATTGCCTTAATACATCTCTAAGGATTTAAAATGTCAAGACCGATTTAAAACTTCCTCGTCCATCACTTCAATATTAAAACCTAAATGGTAACATACGTCTTCCTGGCAACTTAAAACTTCCAAACACAAACTTAATCACACACTTTACTAAATAATTTAAAATTTATAAATACATTTCCACTAGAACCGATACAATAATCTACCACGTTTTTTAAACAAAATATTTCTTAAAATCAATGCAAAAACAACAAGAATATTTAGAAAACCTACAAGCCGAAAATAAATCTGTATTGTGAAAGAATGAAACATATTTCTTTCATGCATAGCCTCTGAGTGGCAGACTATAAAACTGTTTGCAAAGTATACCCCAAACGATTTTGATCAAAGTTATCTAAACCTACCTTCTATTTATACAGTTTGACTTAAGACTTAAGTGTATCAAAAATATATTCAAGGGTGGGCATCTGTTAACACAAGAGGTAATTTCAAAACAAACAAGATTATTGTTTAGATTGTAAAGGCTTGCTCCCAGATGCAGGCACCGTCTACATTGTTTAATACCCGACATTATTATAAAATATCTAAAATAGTTTACAAAACATGTATATATTCTAAGAGAAATATTTCAGTTGTAACGATGAAACATAATCATTCTTTTTATTTACTAATACTTAATATAGTGAATTCAAAAGTAGTTTTACAATAACGAGACATACAAAGAAAAACTGAATTATAAAAGTTAAATTTCTACTAAATAATAAATAAACTAGAACCTGGCCAGCCTAGTATTTACAAACAACATTATAGGTTACCTTAACCTAAGACTTTGCTATTTATTTGTCACGTTGGTTGAGGTAATATAAAAACTTATAGAAAATTATAAACTTTTAAAATTACAGAAATATTTTAATGTTGGATAATTTAAAAATTCAGTAACATGCATACGTTCGTTGTGTTGTTTTATAAAATTAACCTTGGTAATAAAAATAAATAAATAAGCATCTCTTAAGTAAAGCATAAATTTAGATGAATTGATAATAATATTTACAGAAATTACTAGATGAACTAGTTTAACAAACTAATAACAACTAGACATCAATCAATCAGTCAAGACATCAATTTATAAATTTTAATCTCAGCTGTTAGATTTAATATTTAACGTAGATGTCTAACTGAATTTAATATATCTTATGTAATATAAAATGCGAATAAATAAATAAATTATATAGCCTATAAAATAACGTTGAGATGAGATTCGTGTAACATTGTCTTAAACTAAACCATCAAATTATTTAATTCAATGGAGGAACCTTTAAGGCTGATTATGTAATGTTAAATATATATTACAGAATGTTCCAAAAGTATGAGACCCGTCCGTAACTTTTAGACAACAGAAAGTAGAAAGATGCAAATTTGTGGATGTTTCTGGATGATTATTAATGACTTTTACAAACTTTCAAGACCACCCCTCCTTCCCCGGAAGGATCCTTTGGGGGGCAGTTTAAATTTCTTAAATGTAAACAAAGGGCTTGCACATCATTTGTTTTGTCCTTAAATAAAAAAACAAGCAAAGTAAGGTACGACAACCCTATCCAAAATGGTGGCAGAAAAAGTTTTTGAAAAATATTGGACTTTTCCCACAAATTTTCAACAATTTAAAATTGAAAGATGAAACTTAGGCAATGGCTTTGTGCATATGACATTTATACTTGCCAACCAATTAGCTAACCAATTTCGCCCTCATTTTAATGTTTTCAAGTGAATCGGTTAATATCACGTAAACATTCATGTGACATTCTATTATTTACCACTTTTGGCATCAACGAATAGTAAGTTAGATATTTATTCCTTGCTCATTACCAAATAGCCCGTCAACTTCAAAATTCCATGAAAGATAAGTTATGATGAAGAGGGCTGTATGGGATTGCACATTCTTAATGGTGTCAGCATTAGCACTGAAAGCTAAATTAAAATGTCGTTGTTTCAAACCCAAGTTTTGATCTATGTTTATGCACTTATAATTCAGTACAATAAATATTAATGCTTATGCTTCTGACTAAGTCCATCAGTTTCAAAATATGAAAATAGTCAGAAACTTCAAAATCAAATTGGCGCCATTATTGCTATAACGTTAAATTTTCGATAATAATTTTGGTTAATTATTTACCGTTTGCTGAAATGGCATTGACTCAATATTGTCAAACTTAAACATAAATGTTTATATTTTTAAAACATTAAGGTTGATTATATATTAGTAAAAAGTACTAGGTCTATATTTTAGACTTAGTGTAGCTTAACAATCTGAGAAAAATATTTTATTAGAATAGAAACTTTTAAAGCAAATTCGTCAAATTACATTGCACAAAGGAATCTTTACGATTATTGAACCAAATCATGAACAGGGTTTTACTGAACTGTAGTAGTAAACTATTAATGCTTACCTATTCTAATTTTATTAGAAAAAGGTAATATTTCTTGTTGTTTTGCTTCTTTTTCTTTTTGCTTTAGTTTTCAATATAAATAAATTAAAACAAAGTATACAAAGTTGTGTCAAGTTTCATGTAAGTCGACAATGAGTAATTAACAAACTTAGGAGACAGCTGTTGACATTTGTAGTTGACATCGATACTTTGTTAGGAAGTTTGAATCGAAGTTCAACACTGAGGAATCTGTGTTATTGATCTCCTTATCTTTAGAATCGCCGCTTGACCTTTGTCTTAAACACTAATGATAATTATTTCTCTTCCTTAGTTATTCTAAAATAGTACGATGTATATCACATACTACACACACTTTGGATTTTGCTATCTTTTAAAATTAAATTATCGATGTTTGGTACTATCTATGCTCTACCATTGTCTCCTATTTATACTTGTCATTGTCCTATTTGTTTACTTGCTTACAAACAATAGAGAACAGGCAATAAACAGGTTGAAAGGGAGGTGGGGGAGCATAGATTGTAGCAAACAAAGCTTCTGAAGATGGGGTCTACCCGAAACGCGTCAGGCGAAAAAAAAGACAAAGCTAAGACGCAAGAAGACACAATATTTCAAGCATCTTATCAGAAATAATAATAACAAATGCAGTGATTAAAGAATTTATTGTTTTGACTATTTTCTCTCATCTTTTTTCGTCGTAGTCTTGTATTCCATGGATTTGCATTTGACCTCTTTCGATTTTCCTTTGTTAATCTTTGTTTTAAAGGCACATTTTACCACTTCGTTAGAATGTTACTTGACCATTTTCAATAGAGCTGTGTATAGTGTAGTTTTGAAAAAAGTTAAACCAAATATTTTAAACTCTATTATTTAATTATTGATTTAAAATAGATCATAAAAGTTAGTTTGTGAACGACACAAGTTTTATAAAAATATTGAAAAGAGAAACATTTTTTATAGTTTCCTTTGTAATTTTACTTTTTTTATTGCGTTCATATTAGTTAATAACAATTAATATATTATGTTGCATAAAGCCACATTCATAATACCTTACTATATTTATTTAGTAACTTTTTAACAAATATTAATAAAACTATGATCAGCTGAATACGAAATAACCGACTTTATTTGTGAATTGATATTAAAAAGCATATAAGGCTTGAGTTACTAATTATTGCAATAGTTATAAAACATCTATACTTTAAAATATCTAATATAACAAACATGATTTAAAATTAGTTTTATTTTGTAATATTTTTTATGCTTACACACTTTCTCAGCAAGGGTTAATTTAACTATATTACACTAGTAAAAACATTGACCAAGACCGGGATTCAAGCCTAGGGTCTTTACCATTTCTTGGTAACGCTTTACCAGTTTTGTAATATTTTTACTGCTTACACAAGTCCCCAGCAAGGGGGCGTTCCCACGGAATGCTAAATTCGAATCCCAGAATTGGTCCATATTTTTCACTTGTAATTTAGTTAGGACTTAAAACTTTATTTTTCTGACAAAATAAATAATCTATTTTATTTTTAACGTTTAGTAAAATGTCAATCATTGTATTGCAACAACTAGAAAAAACAGATTAATAATTGAAACTAAACTTCATTATACTGTATGATTAATATATATTATACACAGCTGAACTCTTGGCTAAGAAAATTTACCACCAACCTCTACTGCAACAACGCAAATTATTACTCATCATTCAAATGTTGACAAAATACTAGAGTATACTAATATTTAGTCACACTAATATTATTACTGGGTACGAAACATCAAAAGGCTTGAAAAATTCACAAATAGTATTAGTGTTTTACTTGAAACTTAATAACATTTTCAGACTTTAATGTAATAACAGTTTACAAGTTTAACACTAATATTGTTAACATTAATATTATTTCGAGTTCCAAAACATCCAATACGAAATAGTAAAGGTTTTCTGTAAAGGAATTAATCAGTTTGAGATGACCGACGTTATGGAATCGTTAGTGAAGGATCCAGAACCGTATTTTCCGTTGTTTATATTTAGTGTGCATTTAATAGTGTTTTCTTATTTTTATAAGTGTTATGAAGAAAATGGTTTTTATAATTAAGACTATACTATTTATCTAACGTCGTTAAAAATAAGTTAAACATAGTTTTAAAGCTTACTATGTTCATCCCCTCCTCCCCACTAAATCACTGACCGAAATGTGACGTGTGTTTGGAAAGTAAAGTTACATGTTATTGGTAAAGTTCCAGCTGTTCAACTGTTTCTCACTTTGACACTTTTTACAGTAACTGGTCCAATATAACAATGAGTCAGCTGAGTGTACTAACACTGACACTGGAAAAGTAACGGTTAAAGATACACAATCTGAAAGAAAACTGTGTATGTGTTCTTTATCTCGAAATTTAATGTAATAATTGTTATGGACTATTTCGGTTAACTTAACTTAAAATGTTTGCATCATTGTTTATACATGTGCCTATGTCATTTTAATTTATTAAATCCGAAAAGACTGTCTTTACTTGTTTTGAAGCTTTTCTTCTTTAGACTAATTATTATATGAGAAATCACTGGGAAAGTAGTGAAATTTTGTTACAGTATTTATCGTTTGAGGGAAAATCATGTTTTGGTGAAACCAATTCCTTGTGAATAATCTTGTTCATTAATCAAAATAAACATACTGTCCAATAGAAATCAAATGTATTGACCATGCATTTCTTTCGAAGTGTTTTTAGCATAGTCTATATGGTTAAGGAAAATTCAAAATCTATTCTTTTATTTAAACATTTTAAAGCTTCGCTGATTCAACTACAAAGGTATACTTCAGATAAAATAATTGAATCAATAGTGTTCGAACTTAGAGTTTTGATCTATGTTTATTGGCAACACTGTCTGATAATTTTGTAAACACGATCGTTACACGATTGACGAGCGAAACTTTTGAGTTGGATGGTAAAAATAAAAAACTTGTTCCTCTCTCGTCAAAGTTAAAAAACTGTTGACAAGTTTATACGTACAAGTTCTGTTATCTGTATTTAACAGCTGCTGAAGGAATAAGGGTGAGCAAATGGAAAACAGTAAACACTTTTTAATAAAATACTCCATATCAAAGACTAAAACAATTCTCTTGGAAGTCAAAGTTTAATCGTAAAGCAAGTGTATGTATTTTGCAAAAGACGTATTTATTAAATATAAATTAAGTTTAGAATTGCACAATTTAGTAAATTTATAACTTAATTAAAAGTTCAATGTTTAATAAATGCTCCCTATTCGAATCAACAGCTGATTAAAACAGACAAAACAAATATAATTTGTGAATAAATTTAGTATTCAAAGCTAATTATAATGAATATAGTTTGAAATTTGTATACACAATATATTGTCTCTATTTCACTACAGTCAAGTAAGTAAAGCTGATTCCACCAATCTAAAGACATTTTATTTCCCCAATTGTTAAATCTACCTACAGAAATTCGGCACTAAACGGATACCAGTAAGACTTCATTAACTAATGGACGTTTGTCTGGCTTAAAGTAGAAACACAAACTGATGCAGATAAAGTTTATTACCGGGTTTTACTGAAACATTGTAATAGTGGTTTTAAACTACACAAAATATATTTTAAAAACAGCGACAGAAATGTCTGCACAAAGTAGTGCTTTACAATAACTAAGTATTTGTAAGCAAGAACATTATGAGGCTCCGTATACAAACATTCTGCCTATAATAATAAATGTACTCACTAATGGGATATACAGAGGTGTCTAGATAGAGGAGTCCAAAGCCACCATACCACTGTTTCAGCCATTAGATGCAGCATTCCTTCGGGATGGTTTGGAAGAAATCCACATTAGAACGTGTAAATTTGTTCAAATGTTGTGACGTCATTAGTGGCCTACGATACTGTTCGTTTTTTTTTGGCACTTTTATGCTTATAACTTTAGAATGGTAGTAACTAATTTAAATTTGTATACTCATTGGATTCAGTTCACCGAGTTCTTTCAAATGGCCACTGTGAAGATTCTGTAGTTTGCATATTTAGATGTTATAACAAAAAAAGTTTGCTTTTCCTTAAACTTTTTAATTACCGACTTTTTAAATATCAGTATCTTTAAAGGAATGTTTTAGGGAAAATGTGATACCACATTGGAAATTGGACATGGAACACAACATTCATATTCGACATTTTTTCCCGACAAGATTTAAGCGTCAAAAATGCAATAAACATTTGATAGTTTTATATTTGTTTTTATTCATTCGACTAATCATACAAATTGTTAAAAAAATTTCTAATTTACATTTTGAAATTTAATTATTCTGAGCAGATAAAATTAATTGCTTGCCACAACATAGACAGCTTCAATAATCGAATAGACTTGTTTATTTATTGCAAAAGGCAAACAAGAACAACCTGGTTACATCAGGTAGGAAATGAATAATTTGTTTCCACGGCAACTGCATTCACAAGTCTGAAAACTAAAGGGTGAATCCACAATCATTAGACGCCTGCATTCTGTGTGAGTTGATTAAACGAAGACGAGTTCCTTAAACCTACATTAACAGAGTTAAAAGTAATTTGAATAACAGTTTTAGTGAAATGTTTTGTTCCTGAAAATATTGTGAGTTTTATTTTTTTTAATTATTGGCCACTATTATAAACACTTGCTGGGCCCTGATTAAGTTATATTATGTTGAACAGGCTTTAATTGACCACCAAATTGAGAAACCATGTTGTATACAAATTGAATCATGTTTTACTCCACAATGAAATCATTGCATATGTAGAGTTCAATAGACACGTGGTGTTAACACGTACACTGCTAGAATGCACACGTAGGCTTGACACTGAACACTGTGAGAAGCAGCCGATGCACAGTTTTGGGAGTAGTTTCAATATACAATGCATTGCGTGCTTCGCACGCCAACCCCCTTATCAGGAGTATTTTCAATACACAATGTATTGCATGCTTCGCACCCCAACTCCCGTATTGAGAGAATTTTCAATACACAGAGTATTGCGTGCTTCGCACGCCAATTTTAAGCCTATGTGCTATGAACGCACATGTGCGTCCGCTTTAAAATACCAGTGATTGTTATGTAGAAAGTTCAAAAATAAAAAAATAAAAAATTCTACTCATTTAGACTACAAATGTAAAAAAAGGCCAGGTCCTAGCATAGGAAATACGAAATTTGCATAGCAGTGAACGTGTTAAGCGTGTTTACTCAAGGCAGCAAGTTTTTCAATGCATTTAATATTTTGTAAAATGTACAACATAATAGTAATTGACTATTTTAAGTATTTTTATAAAAATGCAGTTTCCCAAAGAGTAATAGTAAATATTCAGACAGATTTTGTTTTAAAATGATGATACAGTGGTCCCACATTCCAAACAGCCCCACATTCCAGCCGCTCGTATCTCACATATATCATCAAATTTATAAACTGTTTATATAATTTATAAATTTGTTTTAAGATACTTAATAAATTTAAATGAGTTATTGAAAAAAATAGTTGCAACAAGATATACAAAAATGTGTTCAATATTGTTCCTATAGCTTTAAAATATAATATAACCTGCTTCCAATGAAAAAAAAACATGATGTTTGATGAATTTGCATACACTGTACGGGCATAAATACACTTAGATGAATAAATTAAAAGGGTTCGTTTCAACAATACAATATTAAAGATTGTTGTATTTTGTTATTAAGGTCTACCATTAATTCTTTACAAGCTAGTTTCTATCCCTGTCTTGCCTACGCCTATAAAAAATCATTAAAGCAGTTTGATAACTTCTACTCTTACACAAAGAAAATTTGACTGCGTTTCTTAGAATCTAAGCAGTTATATATTTTTTAAATCCAACCAATATCATGTGGAGAATAAATTATATATTGGCGATGGCTCCCAAACACACAATTACACAATAGAAATATAAATCACAGTTTATTTAACTGTAAAAATAGTTGAGATCAGTTTTGAGATAACATATCCTTCTACAAGTTTTATCTGCAGCTTAATTCAGAAAAAGAGAGCGATAGTTTGGGTGTGTCTTAATAGCTTCATTTTTTTTTTTATTGAAGAATATGTCCTCAACTTTACATCATAAAATATTTATTGTTTAGAGCAATACATAGGAAGCACTAACAAGAAGTATTTTCTGCTGTTTAGTTTTGATTGTTTGAGTTTGTTCAAACTAACAATATTGATTTCAATAGTATACCTTTATCGGAAGACAAATAGACAAAACAGATAGACTTACAGATGAGCATATGAGATTTGTATTGTTTACGAATATACTTGCGTCGGCTGATACATTGGAGTATACTTCTGTTGATCCAATGGGTCTCGTTTTAAAACCTATCGATTTCTTGGAAAAGTTTGGGAAGAGTGCGTTATTTTAAACACGCACGTAGTTGGGGACGACTGCTAGTTAAATTATAAAACACAAGTATAACCTTGTACCTTTACAACTGTTAAAATATAAAAGGATATTTAACTTATTTTCTTACTCTACATGCCATACATTATAAAGGATAGGAATACGTAAAAAGTGTAAAATGACTGTGCTGTACCAATGGCTGTACTCACGAGTGTGGGGACCTGGAAAGAACGCAACCCGCACGGCACAGTGCAATGGTTTTGCCCTGTCACTTATTTTAAATGCATTTATAAAAACATCGGTCTACATCTCTTCTCTTGAAAACACGGAAGTTCTCTTTATTAAAAATTAGTAAGTGTGTTTAACAATAGTATTGAAGGATGTTACCGAGGTGATCCACTAGGATTTGAAAGTCGGCATTTCTGAGAAATCGGAGGGTTGATAGTTCCGCAAAACATATTACTGACATGGCTAGTACAGCCGTGTCCAACGGCATCAGTCTTAGCGCCTGTAAATCTCAGGTCTACACTCGTGAGTACTACACAGTATGTAGTCGGTTAGAATTTTCAGGGACAAATATTCAGACATCAATAATTGTTTCAAAAAGCGTCTCTTATTGAAATTTTAAAATGTGTACGTTAAATCTCAATAAAATTAAATAACTTTGTGGTCTTTTGAGAACAATCCGACTTTGTTGATACTATTTATAATGATTAATACGGTTAAAATAAACTATTTTTACAACTCAGGATCGACCTCATTTCTGCCACGTGAATTACACTGCAGATAAATTACATTTAAATCATTCATGAATATGTCAGCTGATAAACGTTTAAACGTTTATTACGTTAATCTAGGTTAAAAAAACGCTTTCTAACTTGTCGGTTTACTTGGAAATTTTGTTTCTGTTGAAATAAATTCGTTGCTACAATTTTGTTTCAAGATGGTGATTCTAAAGATATGTGTAGATTAAATAGAAGAAGGAAGTTGTATTATAATATTTAATTATATCCTTGCTAACAGGGTAGCCTAGAAAGAAAGAAATATATACATACAGGTGTATTCCTAGGAGAAAATACTTCTTCATTTCACACAATCCACCATTTCGTTGAACAAAATTAAATACCTCCCTCTATTTTCAAAAGTGTTGCTGCTAAAATTTTGAAAACCTGTGGAACTACAGTTACTCATAATTAACAGGAAAATTACGGGGATCCCAATTTTATGAAAACTTATTAAATATGTGCTTTTCAATCGAAATTAACAGTGTATGAGAGTCGTCTCCTCCGTTCACAAGTAGATAAGTTATGGTTGAGTATATTTGTGTAAAACATTGTAAAATACTTTTTTGTACGTTAGTAATTTTAAGATAAATGGAAAAGAACGAGTGCATCATTTAAATATTTTGATTCCCCATTACGTTTCATAAATTTAAACAAACTTGTATTCGGAGATAAGTCTAAATGGATGCTGGCAAATATAATCCAGTTGGCAACTGTTTAACTGCATTACCACGGATTAGTGTTATACGTTCTACTTGACAGAACCCATTTTGTTTCCTGTTCAAACGTATTAACAGACAAGCTTTAATGTTTAGACATTTCCTCCAACACTTAACAACACACACATTAATGTTGTGTTGGGGTAATTTTATCATTCCACTGCTTCGTGCTAAAGAAAATCTCTTGATTACACTCCGTATTCCTGATTTGTATTCAGTTGTACCCAATAACAAGCATGACAACTTAATTAATAAGAATGCTATTTCAAATATTAGAAAACCGTACCAAATTAATATAAGGTAAATTTGTCTGTAAAACTAATCAAACTACTTTTATAAAACGTGTACCGGTATGTTAAGCATTATGGGTGGAAAGCTTATTTTTTCTAAATGGAGCTGGACAATTAGAGGTTAAAAAATATGAGCATATCTTTTAGAAAGCCTTCCGTTTTGATACTTGTGACTTATGTTGAGTAAAACGTTAAATATAATTCAAAACTGTATGCGGAAAAGTTTTCCCGTTGAATTTACAAAATTACTCCAAAATACTTCAACAAAGCAATGTTTTCTTACAGTAACCAGTTAGGATTAGAAATGGTACAAAAATTTAAGAAAAAAGAGGAATGAAATGTTTCAGTTTCATTCTTTGGTCCGCTCGTTAAACCGTTAGATATGCATTAAAACAATAAATGAATGAAATGTTGACAGTAAATCTAAATTGTCCCAGACAGCATGTGTTTATTTACGACGGTTTTCTAAGACCCCCCCACCCCCTACATCATTGTGGGGTCATCATTTCATGACTGAATTAGAGACGGTGCAAACTTATTTAGGAGGGTGTTTAAAAAGAAATCAAATAGCCTGCCCCCATCGAGTTTCTTATCATTTTATATACTTTTAAATTTCGTTCAACATGTCATTTAACATCTTTATTGAATCGCATCAGTACAAATTATGAGCCGAACAGAGCGATAAAAATAGCATCTCCGCCCCATGTAACTTTCCAACCGATGCGTCTAAACATTTGTAAAAGTCATTTTAAGTACTTTTATTCAGAATTATAACGACAAGTCAACTTAAAATATATATAAGTATTAGAAAACACATTATAATTGTTTCATTTCCTATATTTGAAACATTTTACGAAAGGCAGTGTTAACCTAGATTTAATATTATGACTTAGTTTATAAAATAATAATTATATTTTAGAAAAATCCGTATATTATAATCAACTTTAGTCAAACTGCTACTGTTTTGGTTCGTGTCCAGTTTATTAATGTTTAGTATACTCGTAACTATTTAAAAAGTAAGTTCTCTTCTAAGTTATCTAAACCTTATATTTGTAAATATAGTACTAACTTATTGTGTGACACTGCGATGACGTTAAGAGATAAGGCATTGGACAACACTAGACAAGCCATCTCGTATCAGTAGTCCGAGAACCGTTGGTGTATTCCCACCGTGTAGTTTTTGTTCATGTTTGTAATTTATATGTATGTGCGTGTGTTTTAGTAGTTTAATGTATTGACGAACTGTCACGGGTGAATATTCTGAAGATGGAACATAGTTTCCGAAACGCGTAACTTTATTTAGTTACATTAAGTCACAAGACGGACGTAAGTACCATAACTATATTGTAAAAATAGTTTAAATAGTTACTTCATTATATATTTAACCACTATTTAATGCACTATTTACACCACACCTTTGGTTACATGGATAATCTAAGTACTATTAAGAGTGTGCAATATCAGGACGAAACAGTCCCGTACAGTCCTCTTCAATGTAACTTACATTTCATCGAATTTTGAAGATAATCTTTGCAATTTGCAGGAAATCGTTCGTGATACATCTAAAGTACAATTTGTAGTTGACAAAAATTGTAAATTATACATTTTTATTAACTCTATTTGCTTATAAACAAGGCGATAAACATGATTTTCAGCCGACACACTTTTGGCAGCAGTAAAACAGCGGGGTAAATTTTGTAACCTACTAATTGTACATTGGAGCTTTCTGCAAATTTAAATGTCGTACGCACTCCACGGAAAATAAAAATAAGATCGGCATTAGTAAAAGGTAAAATGTACACAAGCGATATTCTAGTAGCGTTCGAGCGCTTTACCAATGTAATATCATAGGCCAGCCTTCTCAGTGTTGGCTCCACTCGATGATTACACACCCTTAAAGTACATTTTCCATCGGAAAAAGAAGACACTATTACTAAAAAGGAATTAGAAAATTATGTATTTTACAAAATAATTCTAAAATATTAGTAGGACTAGTACAAACGTATTAATAATGATACAAATATTTGACAGTGCGTACATTCATTACATATAATATACTATAAAATAGGAAAGTAAATTATGCATTGGCCGAATACACACCCATACACATACACCGTACCAATTAATATTCCTGAATTAAACCTAAAATACATAATCATTTTAACTTTATGCCAGCACTTTGAAAACATCCTCCTGCATTTCTATGTGCATTCTATGTTTTTAATTCAACTAATTTCTATATTAACGTTTTTCGTTTGGATATGAAACAATGCAAGGAATACAATTTTAACTTATTCTTGACGTGTTATTATTTTGTTCTTAAAGAAAATACATCCAGAGAAACATATATTTAGTTACAGTTTAATGTGTTGAGATTTAAATATAAGCATAACATCATAACATAAAAAAGGTTCAATTTTCCTACGGCCCATTAAGCGAAGTTTGGAAAATGGTTTAAGGTCTTCGGTTTGTACATCAATATGTTGTGACTGAAAGTAATACGAACATATCTGTGAATTCATTGTCTCTATAATAAATAATTAGATTGTTTTATACTTATATATTATAGCAAGCTTCTCAAGTTTTAAAAACTGCCAAAGTCAGGTAAAATTTACGAATTTACGAATAATATATAAGAGTGGTGTTAAATAAAAAAACAATTACCAAAGTAAATTTTCATCTCTATATCATTATTCAACTCTTGTTTTAATATACGTTAGAACTGGTTGATTTTCATTCTGAAAAATTTAAGTATATACCTTTTTTTAAATCCATTTACTTGTCTATCCCTACTAACAAGTTCAGTGAATTGATTCATTAAAAAATTACCGCAAAGATTATTAAACTTTACAAAGATGATAAGGTAATCAAAAAAAAATGCAAATTTCATAAAACACTTTTACCATACTATCACTGCAAATTCATTAGGCGTAAAAATTAAATATTGATGTTTTATAAATTTTAGTGGGGTTAAATTTGTTTATGCATTAATAAATAACGTATTTAAATATTATTATTTACCACAATGTATAGTGAAAACCTTGTATTATCGAAATAACAAAAAAAGGAATATTTATATTTTCCTTTTTCAGTAAATCATGTACTAAATCATTTGCTAATATAAAATAGTAAATAATGGGTATTTGGCTTCAGTGGAATTTTACTTTGTCACTTTCACCGAAACCTTTTAGAATATGGTTGAAGTCATTTAACCGAAACTATCTGGTTGAATATGAATAAAGCGTAAAACAGTATATGCTTCATATGTTTTCAGGTTCAACGAGTTTTAATATCTTTATCTGAAAATGTTTAATAATTTTATAAATTTACAACCAGTTTTCAAAAAATTACAATTTTAGAATTTCGTGCAAATCTAAAATTTAGAGAATTTAGAGAAAGTTTTAAAGTAAGTGTTCAAAAGAACAATCACAAATTAACTTAATATGGTTTGGGTAAAACTTTAGAAATAAGTCCTTTCAGTACAAATTTTTACTTTTTGAAAAGACCGTTCACTATAAAAATAAAATTTACCAAAAAATCTATTCTGTGATATAATTAATGGTAAAAACCTCATTTTTACTTTATAAAATAAGTTTTTAAATTATGCATATAATTTGTCTCTTTAAGTTATCGACATGTGAATTATGACTTTGGTATAAGATTACATGATGTATATACAAAAGTATAACTGTCTCTCAGTATATGACAGTATTCTCAAAACTTGAGATTTATCTCAGTGGTATTTTGATGGGCTTAATGTCAACATCCTCCCTTCATCTACATCCTTCATTATCTATTCCAACTCTGCCATGATTACTAAGCCCACTTTGTTTTCCTACCTCAAGATTAACTACTTTGGCGTATATAGACGGATTCTTCAAACATGTCTTTTGAAATAAAATTTTTATCGATGGTAATTTTGTAACCAAATGTTATAGATCGTATATAAATTTAAGAATTAGATTTAGAAGACGTTCTAACAGGCATTTTTTTGAAGGCGTATTTGACTGTACAACATAACGGGAAAAATTGTACAAACCCTAAATAATATATTTTTATGAGTTACGGTCAGTTAAACATGTTTTCCCTGTTTGCAGTAACCCACGCTGTTACTCGAATAGAATTTTAAAAGGCAGAAATTGTCTCCCAAATATAAAAAAAAACTTAATTATACCTTCTTTAAAAATACGAATACTTTTGCTGCAAATTTTATAAATAATTTTAAAGGAGAAATTGTTTAATAACCTGGTTTATAGTTTTCATTAGTTGTCTAAAATCAAACTTTAACATAGGAAATACAGCATGCAACCAGAATTACATAAACAATTAGCAACGCTAAATTATAAAGTTGAAAAGGATGATTCTATGTTGCGATTTAACTGAAAAACTTTCCCTGCGATTTTGATTAAACAGGTCAAAGCTTGTTATCAACCAGAAAGAGGGTGATTCTTACTGTACCACTGACCACAAAATGGAAAGAATAAATATATCTACTTTTCTTTCGTCATATTGCATTTAATAATAAGCTGCATTTTTCAGGATAGATTGGTTTTAACACTGCCAAAGACCAGTACAACAGCAACTTTAAACCTACCTCGAAGAGTTTTGATGTACCTGCCTTATTATATCTGATACTCGACGTATAACATGTAAAGTATTTTTTTACAATTTAGATATATATTTTCCACGAAACAATAGAATAAGGTTTTAAACACAATACATTTAGAGGAAATGTTGCCTACTCCATTAAAGTGCTGCCATTTAACAGTACATATTTTTAATTTCATTAAACGTGTAATTTCACGTTTTTATTATTGAAAGCACATATGAATCACAAAGACTGATAAAAATACATCTCCTCCCCATGAAACTTTCCAAACAATGCAGCAACACTTTTGTAAAAATAATAGGAATATAATTTAGTAATTAATAATAATTTTTTTTGTAGAAAAAAGTACAATAATTATTAGTACTTTTATTTATTTGCTTCCATTCCGCTTGAGAACGGAAAAAAAGTATCTTTCTAACTTCTGTAAATTGATGACTTAACTTATGTGTAAGTGATTTTTAATTTATTATATTTGTATGGTCTTGTTTTATCTATATATATAAAAATTAATTGCTGTTCGTTAGTCTCGCTAAAACTCGAGAACGGCTGGACCGATTTGGCTATTTTTGGTCTTAAAATGTTTGTAGTAATTCATAGAAGGTTTATACGGAAAGAAAAGTTTTAAAAGTTTCCCGAAAAAGTTTCAAATTTGGAAGAAATTGAACAGCATTTATTGTATGAACTCAAAACCATAGCTCACAAAAACAGCTGTTCGTATAAAAAGCTTATGTTTGTTTACACGTATTACTATAGCAACATTACTTAGCGAATTTATAATCACTTTAATACTCTTCAAAACCAACAGCTTTTTAAGGTTAGATTGAAAAACTATAAACAAACACAAATAAAAATGCTTACAGAATTATAATTCAACTCAAACATTGGTTATTAAATATCTATATAGGCCTACTTAGAGATATGCTGCTTAAAATATTGTTTATATAAAATATATCATAACTATGAAGTTATATATCATAATACTTTTCAAAACATAATTTCGCTATCAATAATAATAATAACAAACAAATTATTTGACACCATGCATAACCATAAACATACGTACGAGTGTAAACATATTTTATTGAAAACTAAACAAACCATCTGAATTAAACTAAATGCCATTAAAATATCACATTCGTAGCTTTATTTTGATATA
>JAGFPH010002307.1:85260-113697 GCA_018207615.1 Philaenus spumarius | reverse complement strand
ATTTTAACACATCTTAAGAAATGAGGAAGCACGATGTCCATTTCAGAGGTATTACCAAGTAACCTATATACTCTGCTATATACTCGTGTGTACTATTTATAGTAGAGGGTGACGGAATAGAGCGTAACGAAAAAAGCTGACGGTAAAATCCGATTCACAGCCTGCAATTTTTAGACGAGGTGCTCCTATAGAATTTTACATTTCAAAAATTTGGTCATCACGATAAAACGCCAGATATTGTCGTAAGTTAGATTGCTACATTAGAATGAGTAAATCACCCATATGATTTTATACATTATTTATGTTATACGAAGATGTGCGAATGTTTCCGAAGTAAAAATTACGTACTTCTTTAAATCTGGTATAAACTAATATATTGATAATAAACGGTTGTATTATTAATTTTATATTCTCAAAGTGAAACATATAACATATCACAGCCTACATTAGTTCTACAACTAATGTACAAAATATAATCAACTTCCAGACGTTATAAGAAGTCTGTTTTATTTAAATTGTAAACATAACCCCAAAGCATAATCAAGGCCAGGTTTTGTTGACTTATTACAGATGATTGGTGAAACTATTTTGTCACTCACGGATATACGGACGAACGTACGAACACTCGCAATTATAGGAGTTGATTTAGTTTTAACTTTGGTAGCAGAGCGTCTTTTATCAAATTATAATAGACTTTTTTTATAGTTAAATTTGTATCTTATTTCATCCTCGTAAATAAGACTTGTGTTACGGTTAAGTAACCTACTTATATTATAATATAATCTCCTTATATATATTATAATTCTTGTAATCCCACTAACATCTTGTAATCCCATGTATCTACTAGTAACATAATAATTTACTTCTTTAAGAAAATTTATTATTATTTATTAGTTAAAATCATAAAGTGCTAAACATAAAAAGATTGAAAAAAAGGAAAAAGGTATGGAATGACGAACTTGCCTGTGTTTCTAGAATAGAAGGAAGCATGTCTAAACAAGAATCAGTGAACAATGCCGTCATTGATCTTAAAGAAGTAGAAATACACAAGCTTTGTAAGCAATTGATGGCTAACAATGTTGATTAGCTGAGCTTAAGGTATTATTTTGAGAAAACAAAACAAAAAGCAATTAATATAGGTACTGTATTAATTTATTTTAATTATTTAAAAATGAAGAATCTGTAATTTTGAAACGATTTGAAACCTATGAAACTTTAAAATATAATTTTATGTTTGTAGGCGTAAGTTTTTTTAACTGTCAGAATGAAAGAAACAAAATGGATTGTAAAAAAGCATACATTTTGAACGATTTCTAACGTTCAAAATGTCAATTACATAACATATATTATTATAGCCTACATTAGTTCTATAACTTATATACACAAAAAAACACCAACATCCGTACATTATAAGAAGTTTGTTGACATAACCAGAACTGCCTGACTATCCAAGAAAATTTTTAGGTTATGTCTATTTGTTTCATGATATAGCGAAAACCGAATGCCTATTTGTTAAAATGTTTTATTTATATATTATTATATATTAAAAGAAAGTTAAACATATTATATTTTAATTGCTTGTAGCAAACAACGACCGTACTATACTAACGGTAAACATAGCTAGCATGTATTTGTCCACTTAAAAAAACGACTTTAAAATTTGAAAAAGGGAAATTTTTAATGAAATTATTTGGTGAAAAGTTAGGTGATTTGAATTTTCATTTCTATTCCAAGCTGAATCCCTTTACGAGCAATTACAGATAATCATCTAAAACGTATTCATGTTTTTTTTTTCATATTAAACAAGGTACAACAAGGTAAATGTAATGAAAATGATTATGGCCCCACCATATTGAATAATAGATTTTTTTTTTAAAGTTTAATTTATGTTTATTTTCATTTTCATTTTAATTTCTTGAATCAATGTGCATTGCAGCGGAAAAATGTTGTATTTTTAATTTTAATCTGGTAATCTATATTGTTTCAAAGAAGGCTATTAATTTATCACTATACAGTTACTCGTATGTACATATATTTAAAATTGGTGACCAATGTTTGATATCATTCCTTTTTTAGAGCTTTCTTGACGTTCTTATTTTTTGGGGAATTATGTATTACATGTAGGATGTATGTTTGTATGCAACGATTTAGCTCAACAAATATTTTCTAATGTGGTAAGCATTGCTATTTGTGTGGCATGTTCTATATTTAATAATAATTGGTCTAGAGAGCAAGATCGAAGATTCATCATTTGTTTTATAATTAATTTTAAGGAGTAAATTAATAAAGTTAAACTGTTTTTGCAGGAAACTTTAATGGATTGATTTACAAACACATTCGCGCGATAGTTTATGACTAAATATTTAAATTTTCTTATGCTAACCGTTTAAATAAATAAATTATTATTAGAACAACTGTCATTTGGCTGATTTTATTGCGTAGCCGGACTAAAACGTTAAAAATAGATTAACAGAAAACAGCAGCTATTTAAATTAAAGTGTATAAATTTGAGCATGAGAAGACATTTGTATTTTATAAATATAAACTCTTTGATATTAAAATCAAATGAGGCATATGTCATCTAGTTTGCAGGAAAACAAACTTAAAAACTAGACAGTTCAGAATAAGGTCTTTAGGATTATAATTAATGCACCGTGGTTCAACCGCAACGACAGTCTACATTTATGAACAATGTCACGGAAGAAATTTTGCGGGAAGCCTGAATACAGGCTTCTTCAGCAGGAAGGTTCTGAGACGTTTCTTTTGATAAGCAGTAAGGAAGTGCGCCGCCTACTTGATCTTGTTGAGCTGTGATTTTGTCATTTTCTGGAGACCATCAGTGGATATTGCTCCAATACTATGAGATTATATTATTAAATGTATATTAGTAGAAAAGCCGTCAGCTTATATTGGTAGTTATTTAAAATAAAAAATATATCTGCGATAGCTTACAAACGCGTTTTAATTTATATTTTTTATAGTGTTATTTAAATTTATTCTTTCTTCAATATAATTTAATAATTTTAATTTAATTTAACATAAAATCTGTTCACTAAATACATCATAGGAATATGCTTTAATGTATTATCATTATTGTAATTGTTTACAATGAAATAATTTACGTTTATCTTCCTACTCTACAGTAAAAATTAAACAAAATAAAAACATTAAAATATTGAGGATAGATCGAAGATATTAAGTATGGCACTTAAAATAAAATTGTATAAAAAAACTGACGGATATATTTGTCAATAAGTAAAAAAATGAAACTAAATATAAACTTTAAACTAAGAACAATAGTTGACCTCAACTAAAAACTTTTAAAACGCCAATCAAACGTTAATTATTGTGATCTATCAGTAATTGTACGATTGTTTACTAACGTCTAACCAAGTGCGGCAACAATACCGTCCTGGGCAATACACTACTAACATTGTATGTGAAAGAACAGTAGCAGACAGGTCGTACACAATTAACCATTAATACTACTTTGCTGTAACACAAACTGTCATGATATATTGAGAGGGATATAACATGCCACAAGCTGTAAATATCAATTGAAACTAGATTAAAATTACATTGATTTCACTCGATTTTGTTATCCCAATTCTACTGCATTTATAACGGCTTTACTTAAACAACATAACATTTTTAAAAGAACGTCAATGAAAGTTACAAAATTTCAAACACCTCACACGTCTTAACAAAATTTGTTTATACCGTTTACATTAATAATGAATTCAGAAGTGATAGCTAAATTTTATGTCACCTCGGGGAGTTTGTTTGATACCATCTACCGCAGCTGCTTACAAATTACCAATTCATTTTCATGTTACTCCTTTCCCTTTCTTTTACAATCGTTGCAAACATATTTTTATTTTAGGTGAAATACCGTTTCTGAAAAGTCCGCGACAAACGTACATAATTTCAAAATTTAGGCTACCTTAAAATTAATGTTACGCAATTCATATCTGCAAGTAGATTTGACATACATTTTACAAGCAAAAATTATTAAAATTTTTGTTTCAGATGATGTTGACAGAAATAGCTCGAAAATAAAATCAAAATAATTTCCAAAGCACAATGTTATAGTTAAACAAAATTACAATAATTGTGCTATCATTAAATATAAAAAAATACTTAAGAATGTATACATACACTATATAATAAATGTTGAAACTGTGTATACATTTTTTTAAATATAAAATTATTTAGAACTGTTACTTCAATAACTTTTTGAGTAAACGTTATAAAAGGGATTTCTGGTTCAAAATCAATTTTTTTCGTCATCATGATTTTTTTATTAAACGATTGGACAGTTAAAGCGGTTTAAACGATTTTAGATATTTCATCTCATAAATGTGGTATTAAAATAAGGCAGAGCTTAATGAATTTTAAAAGATTTAACAAGAAGGTGCCATTACAATAATATTTTTCAGTTTATTATCTGGGGCAAATAAAAGCATCTCAATGTACAACTGCATTACACAATGTGGTTAAATTAACACAAGGACACAATGCAATTATCTTTAATTTTCCGTCACATTTCTGGGGTAGATTGAGTCTATGTTGGAGTTTCAGAAATCCACACTATGTACATTTCTGCAATAGTGTAGTGAAACGTTGGCCATCGCTGACAGGACTTTTTATCGACACTATATTTTTGAAGAATTTTATAGAAGAAAAACAATAATTCCTCTGTCTTTACTCGGCTTTCAATACTTAAATAGTTCTTCCACCTATTTCGGTCACACCCTGCAGCGTACTTTTCGATGTGCCACATACATGACTAAATTAAGATAGAACACATCCATTTATTTTGTACTTTATTTCCTTTGTTCTTAGTAACAATCACTTTCTCGGAATTTGAAATTAAGTAAAAGTATATTTCTTAAATTATATTTAATCGCAACTCAGAAGTTGTTAACCATTTCCAAATCATTATGAACAATTCTTTAATTATTTACAAATCTAACTTTATTGACTAAAATACAATTAGTAATTAAATACTACCGTAAATTTTATTCAGTTACAGTAGGCATTTAACTGTAACCTAGAAATGTTGTTCTAATAACTTCTTATTCTTTAATCAATTCTCGCACATAATGTTTACGTCTAATGATTATGGATTCACCTTTAAGTTTTCAAACTATGCAGTGGCCGAGAAACAAAATATCCATTTTCTACCCGATTTAACCAGACTGCTCTTGTTTGCCTCCTGCAATAATTAAACAAAAGGTCTAATCGATTACTGACCTGTCTACATTGTGGCAAACAATAAATTGTAATCTGATAATTTTGAGTATGATTAAGTTTCATATTTTTTAATGAAAACAGCTTTAAAAATAAGCTAATATAAACACAAATAGAAATTTAGATTTTGTTTAAAGGGGACAAACGTATGTGTTTAAATCGTCTGAATTTAAAATAAAATTGCATATTTTCTTCTAAATATAATACGAAATAGAAATGTCTTAAATAAGATCAATATACTACATTGGTATTGAAATACTCGTGTGATCTCGCCACCCCTTTCTACAAACTCATTCAATATTGTAGTTTCAAAATATGCAACAGTCAGTTTTATTTCTACGTCCATAAAGCAAAGACAAACATTTTCATTCAAACAAATGGGATATACATTTGCATTTTACTATCTATGGTATAATAATTTCTGTTTTGAAGCGCCTCTGCCTGATTCCAGGCAATTGCTTTGCATTCCCGCGGGGTTCTATGACATGATCTAGTCCATTAATCATTTCACAATGTACGGAATATTTACTAAACTTTTACGAAACAAAATAAAAACATTATTTATTCAGTTCCTAAAAAACAGTTTACACGTTCAACAAAATAACTTAGAATTACATTATTTTATATTAAATATTTAAATAAATAAATTGTATCATTGGCAATTTTAGAAATAATCGCAAAACCTTCTAAAATTGAAAATATAACAATAAGTATGTTTTCTGAACGTATTTTAAAATTAAATTATAAGTTCTAACATAATGGACCCACTTAAAATGTTAGGAAAAAAAGTTTTTAAGTTTTATGTCTGTTGTCGTGTTGTTAATGAGTATTGTCCTGTTGGATCTAGTTGTTGGATTCTGGACGTCTTCTTAAAGTTGATACTGGTGATGGGAGTCCAGTCCTGAAGTTCGTTTGACTACGTCATTCAGTAACTATCGTCTTGACTAGTAGTACTAAATCCTGTAGAATTCTTCCAGAATGTCCAAAAAACGGTAAACTTTGTTGTAACTAAGTTGCCACTGATTTTACGTAATTTAACGTCGAAATTATGCTGACATTCTAATCGTCCAGTCGTAATATCTCTGAGTCACACTTGTAAAATTCAATTAAGTTTTACGAAGATAATTTACTAAGTACCATGTTACTTGACTTAAGTATTTTATTTTGAGTGACGTGACTACTGTCAACTCAAAAATCCAAGAAGCCCCTGGTTCTCCCGGGTTAAAGTATTTATAGTGCCGTTTTCAACTAGATTCGTTACCAACTTTACTTTCATTAAACTATGTTTTTTGTTTCCAGGATTTTTAACTTCTACTTTTTATTCCCAATTATCCAGTAATTTTTCTTGTTATCTCCCAATTTTGTTACACCTTTGTTTTACTTAAATTCACATTTTTCATTGAATATAATTACTACTGATGTTGGTAGACCTGTCCCCACGCTTCCTATTTGGTCTTGCAACCCGCTGATTCGTTATCTTGCTTCGGCTAATTTCACCATTGTTCTTTCCTTTTCGCTTGTAACTTTTCGCGGATTCACCCGATTTCCTCGCGCGTGAACTTTTTGAATTTAGTTCGACGTCTTCTTTCTACTCGAACTTGATTCACGGTCTTGCAATGTCTGGTTCGCGCGTGTTTTTCAGGCTACCTCTCCCGGAAAAGTCTCTGGTTTTCGTTTTCCACTATTATTCACAAGTTTTAGTTTATGTTTGTTTTGCTCACTATCCGCAGTTTCACTTTAATCTGTTTGGTTTTTCTTCTGGTTTTTTGTGTTTGGGCGTTTAATGATTTTTCACTTTTTTGTGGCTAGTGAATTTCCCGGAATTTATTTTATATACTGGATTATTACATATGTAATTAGTTAATACCCTTTTTTGTCTTATTTACTGCTTAAAATTGTATTTAACTTTTTATTTTACCTTAAAGGTTTAAAATTTATCACCCTTTTGAATTAATTAAATTTCAAAATTTTATTTTATTTTATTTTATTTACTGTTTTTTATTCTTTATAACCTCTTTAAGTTATACTTTAAAAACCTTTACTCCTTGTATACTTTATTAAAGTTCAAACTTTTTTATTTTCTCTACTTTCTACGTTTTTCAAATTTTGCTATTTCAATACTACTCATTTATTTTAGGCCTACTCTTGTAAATCCTAAAGAACCTTTTGTTTTTTTAATTAGAGAAATTTGGAAATTTTCCTGAAACTTTGCATGTTAATAACTTTAATATTACATCATTTTTGGATTAGTTAATCTTACGGCAAACACATACGTGGTTAGCGTAATGCATTTTCCGAAAACACCAAAAATACAAAGTATTACCGGATTCTCGTTTCCCCTAGGATCTCATGGTCTATTTTTCTAGGTTACTTATCCATTTCTAACTAGACCGGGGTTCAACAGTTCATTCTAGCAGATAACGCTCCGCTCGAATTAACTTCGTCAAGCGTGCCCTACATACGATGCCAACCCGCAGTAGGCATAAATCCAATTTTACAAATTTAATTATAAAACAGAAAATCCAGGAACCACAACGGATTTTTACCGTTGTAGAACTTATGATATTAGTAGTTGATCTTTTTCAATTCTTGTTTTATAAATATCAGCTAGCTCTGTTGCTCGCACCTTGAGGTCTTCATCCGTTCTCTCTCCTTGTGCCTTGCTCTCTTCCTATTTGCTTCTCCCTAAATATTAACAAATACTATATTTTAACTATAACAAACCACTAAAAACGCCTATTCGAACAGCCGATTTAGTAGACCTACGCACATGAAAAATAGGAACAAGTATGTAGGCCTACTTGTCTCTTTTCCCACCAAATTTTCTCGACGTTCAGCGCTGGCAGAACACACGTGACACGTCCTACTACACCCAACAGTGCGATCTGAACCTTAGACATCGCCCCCAGCAAACAGATTAATATTATTTACGAACTGATTTTGAAACTATTTTTGTTATATTGTTTACCTTATTAAGAAATAAATATTGATCGTTTTACTTAACACTTTCAATAACAATTACCTCAACTATTTCAGCTTAACTATGGTAACTAAATCGAATGTTTTTAAATCAGCAGGGTAAATTTTGTTTCCCCTAAAATAAGGGTTCAAATTTTATTTGATCAAAAAGTACCTTTACGAGCCTGCGTCCCCTACGAACCGACGCCCCTTGCCCCCCCCCCCCTGGATCCGTCCCTGACGTTTTGAACAGGTGAAAACAAATTGGCAAAAGTGTTCCACTGGTTTATGGGCTAGTCTACTCTTTCAATTGATTAAATATGGATGACGATTCGAGTGTCGATAACAAAGGGCGATGAAAGGAAAGACGTAAAATGTTTATTGGATTTTTATAAGCGATTGAAGGGTCGTTGTCGAAATTGACATTTAAAGGTAAGCTGAAGGATATCCTCTTCCATTTAACTTCCAAAGTAGTAACGACACTGTTTTGTTGGTTTTGAAATCCACGCCATCTCCGACTATTCAAGTAATAAAGTAAATGGAGGAAATCTAACGGGATTTAGATTTATACAATGCTTTCAAATAGAACTAGAATTACAGATCAAATAAGCAATTATTGCATGTCGTAGTAGGGTATCTAAATGCATTGTTTGAAATGTGTGTTTTTAAGTTATATTACTGCCAGTTAAAATAACTCGGAATACGACGTAACGCACAAAAATAGTAGTTTCACTAGAAAGCTTTACGATATAATTTCCATTTCATACTCATTCGCCCTTTTTCCTTACAATATGAAAAAAAAAAAAGTCAAATGGCAAAATTCTCTGTTAAAACAATCTTACATTCAGGGATAGAATTATTTAAAATAATTATTATGCTACATTAAAACTACTTCCTAAAGTAGATGATTGCTAAATATTTTATCTTGATTTGTTTTAAATCGACTTTGATAAGTGCCTACGCATTAAAGAGTAAGGTAAGTTATCGTGAATTTAATATATTTACTTGTTAAGAAAATAAGTGTATAACTGGACAAAAGGTACCTACTTATACTTTCCAACTTCCGAACTTTCTCGGAATATTGGTAGTATTCAGTTTTTAACTATTAAGTTGTCTATAAAACACCAATTTATTACCACGTTTTCTCTCGCTTTGATGTCTTCTGTCCGTACACATTTTAAAATCGATTTTAAACCAACTTGCCGATCAGCTAGAGAGTTAAAACTTTAAACATAGCTCAGAACTGGATGCCAATGCAATATTAACTCGATTTATTGTCTACCTGTCTGTTCAGTATAAATATTTGATGCATGAATAGATCACCTAAGTCACCTAATTGCACTGCAAATGAGGTGAACTGTTGTGAGTTTTCTCAACTACAGCTACTCCCTACACTCCTTACTATTTTATATTGCACGCGATCCACGGTATTCTTTTCAAATATTTTAAGCTAAGTAGTTTCTTAGCTGTTAAAAATTCACAATCACAAATTGTCAATACACTCTGTATGGTGTCATAAATCCACATGGGGCTAAAAGAAACTATTTAACACATTTTATTCCGTTTTAAACAGTTTTTTATTTATATAATGATTAGCATAAATAGTTTCTCTTAAATAGTCTAATAAGATCAAAATTATTTAAAAAGTTTTGGATTTATATATTTTGTAATTTTATTGTAATTAATCTGGAAAAAATTCAGTTTAATTTGTATGAAATTACTTTACTCGTTCAAATCTTGCATTAAACTTTCTCTGAAATCACTAGATTTCTCGTTTATCTTTTCAAATGCCCATTAACTAATAAAGCCTGACTGGAAAACGACAGCCTCTTGGGAGGAAACTTATCGATTAAACTTTCTGTCATCCGCTTTAGAATGTAAGGAGAGCAATTAATATATTCATTTTATAAAATAGATTACTTGTTCCGAAATATAAAATAAAGTCCACAGTATTGCTAATAAACAGTTAATGAGTTAGGCTGATTCTCTTTTCATTTCCCACAAACTAACTCTTGCTCCACCTTTTCAGCTCTGAAGCAATCCTGACAGCTCCGAAGTTGAAGAGGATCCTGAGGACCAATGAACCACTCTGTCATATTTGTTGTCAGAAATCACGAGGAAAAGTACGACTATTTGTATTTTCTTATACTAATTATTTTCGTTTTGCACTCTAAATAATTGCGAATGATGCAGAAGTATACCCTAATTAGTGTATAACCACAGAAAGACAAACAAATTAAATAACTGTTTAATTTTCTGTAAGAATGTACAAGAAAGACGAAGGAACAAGCGGTGATTGTACAGTGAAGCAGTAATGTCAATAAAAGGCTTTGTCAGTGTTGAATTTAGAACCAAACTTCGTAACAAAGTATCGATGACAACGACAAATGTCAACATCTGTCTCCTAAGATTGTTAAAGTTACTCTTTGACGACGCAGCTTACATGAAACTTGACACTAGTTTTAACTTTTTATTTGTTCTGACTTTATTTTCATTAAAAACTAATATAGATAACGGAAAAGGTTAAATATTATTTTAATACATACCTATATTTATGAAAAGCTTTAAGAATTTTAATAAGTAGGCCTACCTGATACAGTTTTGAGTAATTTGGAGTTTTTGTACGCCACTTTTAAATAATACAGTTGACGACAAAGATTTGTCAATTACAAAATGTGTTTATCAATCAAATTAAAAAGGTTTACACAACATGATGAATTTGAAATTATTGTATGATTCGTAATATTGTGCTAGTAAACGTAAACTGTACCCGAAAATATTATATCGATGAATCGTGCGTTTGTGCCAGTAATGTAAACTGTTTCTGAAATTATTATATTGACAAGTAAGCCCCCGTGAAAAAACACAGACTGATTAATTAAATACACATCAGAAATACATCATTTAAAAAGCAAACTATTGAAAATCAACATTAAGGAATACTTATCTAGGCAGGCCTACCTAACTATGCTGACGGGTCATTTTTAACTCTATTTGTTAAACATTTTTATTTGCATAGTCTACGTTATTATATATTTAAAGAAAGATACATATACTATATTTTAATTGCTTTTTATTTCATATTTATAGATCAAAATGATTTAGAAGTTATTAATATTATAGTGAAGAAATTAATAATCGAATATGTTTATATGTTATACGAATATGTACGAATGTTTCCGAAGTTAAACGAATAGGTATCTCTTCTTTAAATTTGTATAAACAAATATATTGATGATAAAAGGTTGTATTTATATAAAGTTTATAACCTCAAAGCAAATATTATAACGTATATTATAGCATACATTAGTTCTATAAGTCATATTTAAAAAAATCAACTTCACAAGAAATTATAACGGTTGAAGTTGTAAACATAACCCCAAACTATAATCTACACTGGGTTTGTTTAAGATGATGGTTATTACAGATGATGGGGGAAATCAGCTGTTATATTATATATTACTCACTGACGTACTTCGCTTTTATAGGAATTGAAGATTAGTGAGGTTGTGCTTTAAAAGTAAACTGTTTTTGCAATATTTACGACAGAAATAACGTGAAAAGAAAACAGAAAGGGTATAAGGCATTATTTTGTGGTTTAGATGCATGCTCTATTTGAATTACTAAACAACGACACACTATCTAACTATAACACTTTGGCAGTAAACTCTAATATGTAGAGCTTGACATTCTCTCGGAACCTATTCAGCATACTCCTGATTTAAATTTTGCACAGGTTGAACGAGTGAGATATCTTTATGTATTAGTTATGGCGGCGGCGTATCTGTGCATATATTATCTGGCTTATATCGTGTCGGTGACGTCCTTAGGGACTTTGAGTCTGGTCTATCGGGATAAACAACTATGGAAGTAATTATACACAGTGAGATTATGGATAAATGTTATTTTACTAAATATAAATACTTTCTGCATACATAATGTATAAAATGACAAACTTTTCTAATAAAGGAGCTTGAAATGTACTTTGGTAAAAATTAGGAGTTTGTTTTATAGTAAAACTTTGACCTATATTTACCTCAAGATAAGAATAGTCCTGCTTTCAGATACTTTAGCTGATACACCGTGAGAACCATAACATCTAGTAGTCTTTGTGGCTCATTACAAGTCTACTAGCTAATATACCACGAAAGAATACCGGGCTTGACGTACACCGAGACCTTGAACGCTCCAACAACCCTAGTGCGACGTTGTCACGTTCTTCCCACGCTTCTAACTGAACGCGGCTGACTCAAGGCATTTATAATTCTTTAAACTCTGCGCTCTAGCCTCGAGCGGTAAATACCAGGAATGTTCGAGACTAATAAATATGGCAAAGCTGCGCGCCCATCCTATTGGCCGCCACGCAAAGGTATTCTTTAGTATAGCCAAAATATCATGTATTTTCGTGAGCTTCGTCAAATAATTAATGGTGTACAAAATTATATATTTTTATATAAAGAAAGGTTTTTGAATAAATAACTACCGAGCTTGACTTATGAAAAAGTAACTAGATAAAATAAGAAATGAACACAAAATCTCACAACAAATACGTTTACTTCAAACTTCAAACGAGTTTCAACGACAATGTCGACATCCTCAGTGATGCACGGGCTACTAGTAACCAAACTATAACTATCAAACGAAGTTATACTTTTGAAGTTTTTTTAGTAGGTTCCTGTATACTTACAACTATGAAAATACTTCCTAGGGGAAATTATGATATATTGGCACAAAGTTCATCAAAATGAGACACAAAATTTTTGTGACATATCAATTTCAAAAATGTACCTCAAAACGTAAATCATATATGTTTATTAATTATTATATATGAACCAAATTTTGAAAAATTCAAATTACCTTTTTTTTACATAATGAACGTAGGCTGTAGTATAAAAAAGAATTTAAGTTGATATCTCCATTACAGATTTTTACTAGTTCCATTGCTGAAACTAAATTTAATTACACTTCTGAGATTTAAAAAATACTGAAAAAACATTTCATTGCGAGACAAACAACTAAATTGGCAGATTTCGGTTTCCTGTTACCAAAACTATAAGTCTTTGATGTCTGTTTGGGGTAGTATCAGCTTTCACAATATTTGAAACTTTATTACCTCTATGATTATAAAAAACATTGATAGAATCAGAATAATATAAGTTGCATTTAAATAAGTAATAGTTTTTAATGAACACAAATGGATAAAATAGAATTAAAAATAAATAAAAAGAATGAAATACTTACGTAGCTATTATAAAGATATTATTTGTCGTAGTATAAATAAAAGTCTGAAAGCTATTAAACAACGTAAACGATCCTGCATCTGGCTGCAAGAGTTTATAATTTTAACAATGTAAAGTGTTTGTTTAAAAATTATCTCTCGACAAAACAGATGCCCAGCCTTGAATATATTTTCGATACACTTAAGTCTTAAGCTAAAAATAGAATAGATATTTTTATATAACTTGGTTACAATTGCTTTGGATATATCTTTGCTAAAAATTGTCTAACACTTAGTAAGAATGCCCGACGGATTTATTTCAAAGTTTCTCAGTTCAAAGTTATTTTTAGCGTGTTAGATTTTCTAAACATTTTTTTGTGTATGTAACAGCCAGTGTGTTGGTTGTAGAAAAAGTTAAATTACGTTTTTCTATTATTTAGCAAAGTTTTTGTTGAGTTTGTGTTTCCTATGTATTGATATTTTCTAAAAGTTGGAAAGACACATGTTCATATTTATATTCAAATTAAGAACAAACGTGTGAGCACACATTTTAATTAGGGAAAACATTGTAGTTGACATTTAAATTCTTGTATATACACCGGGATTTTCCAAATTAAATTTCAATTTAGAATGAATATAACTCCGTTAATTTTGGTAATCTCAAAACAATTTTTCTAGGCAAGGACCTTCAGGATTTTTATAATGAGTTTTGACAGTTGCAATCACGAATAACGCCACTTAGATATTATTAAGCTTAACTACTTACTTTATGTGATTTTCTTCTCTTTTTATATGACGCGTTTCGGAGATTTACTCCATCATCAGACGCATATCACTCTTGCGAGGTCGTCAAACATTACATAAAAAACACATAAACACAAACACTGAGGAAGGTAGCGGAATTATTAAAGTGTATACATTACAAAATGAATAAGCCTTTAATTAAATATTTGGTAGCGTAATTAGTGTTGAAATAACTAAAACTGTATAGAAGGAATTATTTGTAACTGAGGGATGGTCGGTCGTGTTATTCTTCTTCTGTGTGGCCTTTTATTAACGACTTGTTTAGTTAGGATTTGATAATTGGTTGTGTCTCTCATAATACGTTAGTTCACTACAATTTAATTTTAGTCCAGCCACAGATTCAGTAAGTCTAACTAACAGTGTGGCACTAAAATATTTACTTGGATTAGTTCGATTTACAATAGGAAATATGTTTCAAATAATAATAGTTTCTGTCCTATATTGTGGGACATTTAGCATTGCAGCAAATGAAGTAAGTAAACAAAAAGAGAAACGGTATTTTACTTTTAAAATAAATATAAATAGATTTTCTATATCATATTGCTAATTGATATTGATATTGATATTGACTTTATTTTTTCGGGGCGAGGTTAGGACTGTTTAGTCCTCTCTTCCACCTAAATCCAATACAAAATTACAAACATAATATACAAAATTACAAACATATACAAAATTAAATTCTTTAAAATAAATAGTACTTTAACAGACAACAAATAATAATAAATGTAGCTAATGGGAAATGTCTTTAAATTCCTGATCTATAGAAAATTGTTCCAACCAACATGCTATGCGAACTTCTGACAAACTCAGCAACTTATCTACAACTTATACCATATTCTATAAAAAGCTTCTATCAAACTAACTCCGCTATTACCGACCAACCAAAATTTATATAATAATTATAATTTGTAAAATAATAAAATTATGCAATTAAATTACAAGTGAAAAAACATGGACCAAGACCGGGATTTGAACCTGGGACCTTTAAGATTCCGTCGTAACTCTCTACCTACTAAGAAACACTGATCACTCCAAATATTGGTCGATGTTATCTCACTTGTACGGTTTTACTGCAATTATTGAACTAATAGACTGAATACCTCGTGTATAATACATTGAAAACAATCTTTTTTTGCAGCTTACTGTGGTGTTATTATTTATTATTATTTTTAATAATTAAATTACAAGTGAAAAAACATGGACCAATAGGCCTACCGGGATTTTAACATGGGACCATTACGATTCCGTTAAATAAATAAATATCCCTTGCTGAGGAAGTGTGTAAGAGAGAAATTAAAAATAATAATAAAAACATTATGCAATATTTATAAGGCTTAAACTAGTGCCCCAGGTGCCAAAGACTGGATAAAACACATAAAACGGCTTAAGCGTGATACAGGAACTAAGATTAAGGATAAGAATATTAAAGTATAAAAAAATGCTTAACCACATTTAATCTTCTACGTTTTTAAAGGGAAACTGTATCAAATTGCTTGGTATTTAAAAGTGAAAAATAAGGAAATTTCGACCACGGTCCTATAAAAAAAAATATGCGGAATCTATATGACATAGAAAAATCAAGAAACATTCTGAAAAAACTATTCAAATAAAACAAAAATTTTATATTTTGAACTATAGATCCCTCTAATTTATTTCCTTCGCTTCGTTTGAAGGTATACAGTAATGTAACCAAAATGTATTTCTAACGTGCATTTAATAACTTATAGGTATTACATATATACATGACATAATCTATAATAAGGTACATAGACCTACAGCTACACAAATCAATTTAATACGTGTGATGTATGTCAAATACATTCACCAATTTAATTTGCTTATTTATGGTTATATAAATCGTTTCCAGATAATAAATGTACAAAGGCGTACAAGTTCGTTTATGCAAAAAAGGCGCACATTTTGCAATTTTATACGCCAATAAGTTTGTGGAATTTTGAGTTCAACATTTACCTCCGAACAATCACATACCACACGCCATCACGTGTAAAAAGTCATGACCTACATATTTAAACCGCGTAGCTTCCCTAACATTTAAATCAAAAGGAAAATAAATAATACCAATTTTATTTCACCAGTGACTGTACTACTGTGCCCGGTGGATCACGGACACGTATTACATTATTCTATTTTCCATTCTTTTAGTATTCAAATAACTCAACGAAAATTCAAAAGCAGCGGTATTAAATTGCTGAAAAGTAAAATGAAAATTCAAGGCGCCTTTAGTAAACTAATTTATAAAATATGTAATTTCTAATTTATTCATAAATACTAAACCAAAGAAAAAGTACTAACCCTAATTTCTTAAAAAGATATCTATAACAAAATATTGAAGTTTGTAATTTTTTTTATACTAGCAAGGTTTAGAGGCAATAATAATGTAGGCTATCATAATATAGATTCGTAAGTATTTTATTTTAGAAGAAAACAGTTCCAAAACTGTATGTTTACTGTTTTAATTGTTTTGGTATATCTGTTGATGTAATACAAATCGGAAGTATTTTTTTAACGACCACAACTAATCGGAGGTTTATGTTTTTACACACATGTATTCATAATATGTAAACATAACAAACTCAGTGTTATGTTGGATGATAGTGTACTTGAAGAGGTAAAAAGTGCTAAGTTTTTTGGGTTTATATTAAAAATAACTTGACATAAGTTGAACAAATAGCATATATTTGTGCAAAAATTAGTAAAGGAATATTTGTTTATACTTAGAAATTTCAAACTGTGCTCCAGTACTACTATTTTATTAACAGTTTACTACGGTCTTGTATATACATATGAACTGTAGAATACATTTTTGGGGAGAATATTAAAAGGGTTTTTGTCTTGTAAATAAACTATAATTCTTAAAAAGCTGAGACAGATAGGGTTGCATTCAAAGATCTTGGAGTTCTGATTTTATTGAAGCTGAATATATTGAATATTTGAATATATTTTTTTTACTAACTTGAATATGTAATAAAAATGTTTTACTTTTGTAAGTCCATATGTTTTAGAATTGTTATAGGTTACAGTATTTTAATTATTCTATTTAAATTATGAATATAGTCAATATATTCATATCAATTATTGTATTATTTAATTGTTAATTGTATTTTAAATTGTATTGATTGTTCCCCCCTTAAATATATATGTTTTATATCTGATAAAATGGTTTTGTGCATGTGTGTTCTTAATGTTAATTTAATTTATATTCAGTATTTCAGCTGAAATGAAATGTCCAGCTTCGAAAATACATGCGTTTAATATATATAATAATGTATACAATATTGTTAACATTTTCATTAAATCAATATAATTTTAATAAAATATTTGAGTTTTCGTATTGACGTAGTCATAATAGGCCAGTCGGTAGAGGTAATTTTAGACCAAAAGTTCAAGTAATTTACAATACAGCTGATTTTTTTTATAAGTACATTCAAGTATGTAGATTAACATAAAAAAAAGTTTACCAGTCTATCGATTTCCCAAAGTCGAAAAATAAATCGATTATCATTTTTTTTTCGATTATCCTTAATATTTCGAGCTGGGATGAAGATAGAGAAAAATAAAAAATACCACCTTGTCGGGGAGGTATTTTTCAACAAAAAAAGGACATATGTATTTATTTCGTCCGACCAATGGTTTGTCTGGAAAAAATTCGAAAATGCAGATAAGTATTTTTCAGCAGGGGAAATCACTAAAAGGGGACATCTTATTCATATATGAAGCGTTGGGTCATTCTAAATTGGCCAAATTTTAATATATCGAATTTAAACTTGACGTAGGAGTTAAAATATATATTTTAAACATTTATGCTGAGTCTCAGCTTGTTATCTTGAAAATGACTCGATCTAGGAGTCGATTTCGATTATCGATTTTAGGAGTACCGGACCCACGAACTAATTTCAATCTATTCCAGTTTCGTCAATTTTTGGAATATCAACACCAAATTTGTTTTACAAGTTGAGTACATAAGTATAAATATTCTTAGTAGTATGAACGATTTTTTTCTTGTTATTTTTAAAAACGAGGCGCTTGAAAATAGTCTTCTGTTTTACCTATCTCGTTTTAACTATAACACTTTTGGATTCAACAACTCCATTTTCGACATTTTTGAACATATCGATTTAAAAATTGGTACAGAAGTTAAAAATACAATTTTTTTTGCTATACTTAATTTAAAAACTATATTTAAAAAATTGACTAATCTGCAGCCGATTAACTCAAGCGTTTTGATGAAAAATCTAAAAAGGTCTAAAATTATACTTTTTTAATTTACTTGTGCTTTTAAAAGTAAATAATGAAAAAGGTTTATACTCCTTGAACTTGTTTGAATATATATATTTAACTTGTAAAAAAATTTTCAGGTTGATATTTTGAAAATTCTCTAAACTGGAGCCGATTAAAATTAGTTCGTGGGTCCGGTACTCCTAAAATCGAGAAACCCATTGATAAGTCAAGTGGCTCTAGATCGGGTCATTTTCAAGATAACAAGCTGAAACTCAGAATAAATGCTTAAATATATATTTTAACTCCTACGTCAAGTTTCAATTCGATATATTAAAATTCGGCCAATTTAGAATGACCCAATGCTTCATATATGAATAAGATGTCCCCTTTAAGTGATTTCCCCTGCTGCAAAATACATACCTGCATTATCGAATTTTTTCCAGATTGAAAAATACCTCCCCTACACGGTGGTATTTTTTATTTTTCTCTATCTTCATCATAGCTCGAAATATTAAGGATAATCGAAAATAAAATGATAATAGATTTTTTTTCGACTTTGGGAAATCGATAGACTGGTAAACTTTTTTTTATGTTAATGTACATACTTTAAGGTACTTATAAAAAAAATCAGCCTTATTGCAAATTACTGGTAGTTTTAAAATATACCGACTGGGCTATAAATGAAAGGTAACATAACAGTATAATATTTGAATATTCCAGCTATCAAAGATTATACATTTAATGACGTATTTATTACTTAATTTTACTAAATAAAATATTGTTTTACGTAAAACAAATAATGAGTAAAATCTTTGCAATTTTGTTATGCATTTTTAACTGCATGTAGTTAAAATTAAAATTACCAAAATCAAACACAAATTTATATATTTATGTCTCCAAATACATCTCCAGAAACAAAGAAGAACGACTATGAAATAAATTTAATATTCCTTAATAACTTATTAGGGCAATAACCCAGGCAAATTATACATAGCTTATTTTGCACCTTTTTCAGTTTTTCAACCGAATGTGGATGATTAGAGGTTTAAAAATCGTTCAATTTCACAGTTTTTCGTGAATGTGTGGGTACGAATGAGTGAATTTGTAAAATTATGAAATTCTTCTACTCAAAATTTGATGCTCTACAACTTGTATAATTTAAAAATTTTAATAGGAGTAGCCGTTTTTGAATTACATGTGTTTAAATATGAGCGCAGCCCACTTTTCAGCCTAGTTGATAAACATTGCCGTCGTTGAACGATTTACTGTGGCTAAACCACTGATCCGAATTTAAAGTTTAAGGAACTCATCAAACGCAAGATTTCTCTTCTTTAATTCATTATGTGGTGACTTTTCGATAGGATGAGACGTTTCCGAGTTCTAACGAAAAACTAAAACGTTCCAACAGTTTCCGACTCCTAAAAGTTACGCCATGCTCAGAGAAACAGTCGCAAACTCGTATTACTCTTATTTAGATTCCCTAAAGTTGATTAAAATCATTTCCAGCTTTGGCATATTTTTCAGAAAGCACGGAGTTTATTCAGTCTAATCTTCCTGGTCTATAAGTTAATATCAGACTTGTGTTATTCAATCGAAGTGTTTGATCTCGGGATATTTGACGTCCATCAGTGATTCAATTACAGGAGATATGATACCTCAAAACCCCATTTTCTTATGGGAAACCAATGATAATTGCGCAATTTATTTACCTCGAATACTATTTAAAATACAGCAATGATTTAAATACGAAAATATTTAATTCCCGATGCCACGTCGAATGAACTGTATTCAAATACTATAACTTATCCAGAAGAATTTTAAAAAGAGAGTTCTTAAAAAGCAAATTTTATAATGGGAAAACTGTGTTAAATTTAAAATTGTTTTATCTCTATAACTATTTTAGGTAGTGGATTGACTGCAATTTGAAAAATTATATTCCTTTCGGCACTCCGCGCCCTTATATCTTTAATATGAGTAACTAAGGAGATGAAGTAGCAGCAAAACCCCCATGTTTAGGGAAAAACAAGGTTAAAACTTATATTTGAGGTTAAAAACTATTGAGTAACTATTCAACTTTGAGAATATTCCATTCTATACTCCACGCCAAATGGGCCCTACACCATTACTAGAAGAGGAGATACTGTAAAACCCCATTGTTAATAAGAAAACTATAGTAAAATTAAAATTTCTGCACCTTGGAAAATGAACGTGCACCAATTTAATGGTAGACATACCTTATTTTCCCGCTATTTCTGAGAATATAGCCCAGCTGTTTGCCGTGTACAAAACGTGTATTTTAATAAACACAATAACTTTAACAGAATAATATCGAAAAAATGTAGGCCTATAGAACATCTAGTACGGGCAACAATGTTTGACCACCGCTTCCTCCTGGCACCATGCGGATATGTTATAGCAGACTCTTTTTGCATAAGATTGCGAAATAAATCGAATGAGATACAATTTTATAACGGGAGTTACAATTTTATAACGGGAGTTACAATTTTATAGCGGGAGTTACAATTTTATAACGGGAGTTACAATTTTATAGCGGGAGTTATAGCCCTGGGGTATGACAGCAGATTTTGTATCGCAGTATTATAAACCTCAGTAAGTTGTTTTAAAGAAATAAAGTCTTAATACTTTACCTTACATACCTTACATTTTTTCTGAACCGAACGAGCACGACGGGATCTCCAAAAGAAAATTGATAAAAATGTGACCTATTAAGTTACTAATTTGTCCAAAACTAAATCAATAAATCTATTACTGACTGACTGATCATACAAACTTATTCCATAAAAAGAATTCAATATGAATAAATCTTAACTATAAGATTTCTTATTCCTTCAGATTGCAAATATGTCAAAGAGAAAGCAAATATGCAATGCCTAAGCATAAACCGAAACCATGTAGACGATGTAATAAAAGCACCCATTTTCTTTTGAATTCACTTCCGCTCTGACAATTTGTTTGTGTTCCAAAAAGATTGGAACACTGGTCAATGATTTTTTAATGTTAGTTCAGCTGAAAATCTGTAATGTGGAAACTCTTACTGTATTGTGTAAGTTCAAAAGATCTGCAATAATTTTGTTCTGAAATGGGTTTTCAAGTGGAAGCGGAAATAATAAATATAAAATTGTAAGGCTGAACTTTCTCGTATAGATATTTATAACAGCACTTAAAATCCGGTCATGCGAAGTAACTTTATAACTTTTAATTTTAACAAATGGTTTTGATTGACTTGTTTTAGAAGTAACTATTCAAAGCTGTTTTTCACGTAGTTAGTTTATATTCTTTATCAAAATAGTCTTTTAGTAACAAAAAAAGAACTGACGTTTTATTAATTTCAAAATTACGTAAGCCATTTCACAGTCTAAGATTATTTATTTCATAACTACCTTTATATACAGTATTATATTGGGGAGATTTCAGTTACACATCAATTTTACAGAATTTCCTCCAAACATTTCTGGTAGAACTTGTATATGTATGGGTGCAAACATTTAAAACACAATTAAAATAACTATACGAATTACATTGAATGAATACTATTTGTGAATCTGGCTTTCTCAACTGTTTTAGATAGTAATATTTATAAAATTAGTGCAATATTTAAAAAAAAGACCAGGGAAGTATTAAAATAAATTAAAACAAATATCTTTAGTCACTGTTCAATCATGCTTACATTTAGTATACGAAAGTTATTAATAAATTAAACCAAAGGTAATAAATTCTCCATCTTCCTTTAATATTACACAGTATGCTGCAATTACAGAGAAGATAACAAGTATTGTGCTATTGTCGTAGTATATAAAAAGTTGGTTAATTTCTTATAAGTTATAAGTCCATGTTTGTAATTGTTGAAAACAACTGAAACTGTGATGTAAGTTAATAATAAAATGTGAACTGTTTGTGTCTCTATGGTAGTTATTCAGTTTTTTATATTACATCGAAGTATAATTGCATTGATTTAGGGTTAAATAATGTCAACACGTCTCCTGGGGAGCGGCGTGCAAACGATATTAGCGCGTTCGTCCAAGAGTTTGAACCTCTAACACATATGCGCACGTTAGACCCTAGGGAAGACCGGGGTTAGATGAGTACCTACACTTCCAACCCGTGAATTTTGTATTTTTTTCTACAATCATTTTTTAAACCAATGGAAGTATTGCATAGTATGTCTCTTTGGCTGCAATAATAAACAATGTTTAGTGTAAACTAACTAATAATAACAGCCAGAAAAAACATTTCCCTAAACAATACATGTGTTCCAACTTGCCCCGTATACGGAGAATGTTAAAACACAGGCCTGGGCATGTTCGTACACCTAAATAAAACACACATCAAAGTTTGTAAATAAAACAATAATCATGTAACGAAATCATGTTATTAATTGAAATTAACAATGAAACCAGATTTAAAATAATAAAAAATCACCTTTATACTAAAACAAAAATATGAGTTGAGTATTAATTAATTTATGAATGACTGATTACATCAAAAAATTAACAATAAAACAAGAGTAAAATAATAAAACATCATCATATTACAAAACAAAAATATGAACCTTGTCTTAATAATTATGAATGGTTGCTTACAGCAGAATTAATTATAAAAGAGATTTAAAAAAAGATTACTTTAATATTAAAATAAAAACAGCGGATGATTGACTTACAGGTCATCAAAATCGTCACAGTTAATACATACGAAGAAAAGATTGTTTCTCTTAATGCATTTATCATGCACCCATTCATTTGATACACCTAATCCATTCATCACCCGGTTTTAAACAATTGTATATTTCTAAGCAATAAAATACACACAGCTGTCATCATCGCTTTCCTCGTTTGACTCTAACAATGGATTGATTTGCTCCTTTTTTGATAATCTTTCGTTTTCCCTGTCCTACATTTTCCTTTTTAATATTTTTTTCATGGCAAACAAACGTTTGGAAATACTTTTATTCCCCCCCCCCCCCTGCTTAGATTTTGTTTTGTTTCCTTCATCATGTTTGGCTTTTTTCATTAGAAATTCTTTTTGCTATTTTGCTATTGCGTTTTTTAAAGGGGTATCATTCAAAATTGAGGAAGTTCGCTGCTTCCTCTCTTTGCGCTTTCTTTTACGTGGCTCTGCTTTTTAGAATGGCCGAATCTCCTCTGGTGATGGGTGGTAAGAATTTGAAGGGCCCGGTATGGGACTTTACACATTGAATATGGGACTCATGGGTGAATTGAGTCTCTGGCATCTGTGTGGATTTGTTTCGTGGTAGATTTTTCAGATGTTCGGTCTATTATTTCTTGATAATCATTTTGCGATAAGCCTACATTTTCAGGGTTGGGTCTATCACTGACAAAGCTTAGTCTAAGTCTGAAAAATGTCTTGGAAGAATGCCTGTTACTCTGAAACCTGACAAGATGTTGGATGGCGTCAAGGCTAAGGTTTCCTTATAGCTACAACTCCCGGTATGTCATAAATCATCGTAGGCCTTCTATTTGTAGCTATCCACGCCTGACAGAATGAGTTAAAATGTTTTTCAAAGGGCCGTAAACATACCTATCAAGTGGTTGAAGCTTAGGGATACAATGTGGTGGAAACGATAACAGTGTGACACCATTTTCTTTGAAATAATCTAATGTATGTGCTGATAAGTGGGAGTCGTGGTTATCTAACAGAAGCAAGCATGGACGTCCATTTGAACAACGCACGAAAGAAAAAAACTGCTTACTAAATTTAAAAAAGTTCTTTTCAACCATCCACCCAGATGGGTTGGCGTCTCCATCACACCCTATTTGGCCCGTCACGAAGATAATGTTCTTTATAATGTACTTGGGTAAACACTAAGAAAGGATTAATTGAATTCATCTGATGAAAGACGACTGACTTCTTTCCTAAAAACTCTACGAGCTACAATACTATCGTATTCTTTATGGAATACGTACTTTGTATGTGGCTGAAGACGTTTGTTTGGTGGTTGCCTTAGACTCAGTAGTTGGTGCCTCTACTCCAATAGCCAGTTCAGAACCTTTTTGTGGATTCATAGGCTGGTTGAAATCTTCTTGAGCTTCTACAGGCTTCAATGTAAGGAGCTGGGTTGTTCCTCTTACAATACCTAAACAAAGTGTTCAGATGTATTTCGCAGCTCCTCTCAAAGTCATTGTACCAGTTTACTTTAATGACTGCTTCCAGTAAGGTTTAGTGCTTCCTCGAGCAGTTTTCCTCTTATAGTTTCTATCCATCGTTGAATCTGAAACAAACAAACGAAATATAGTTTTGAATCATTATTTAGGGGATTTTATATGATACCTACTCGAAACAATTTACACATAAAAAAATTTATAATACAGTGTTCCAACTAGTCCCGTTATGAATCTACCCAACTAGCCCCGTCACCATATTCTTTAGTTTACAAGGCCTACAACCTTATTTTTTCAAGATAAATTTAGTTTGAATACTCTTAAATTTAGCCAAGTAAATGCTCTTTTAAACTGTACAAGAGAGAACACTTTACTGTTTAAACTGTTGAAAAAATGATGAAAAATTACTTACCGGCTCCAAAATCGCAAATCGTAACTTCCTACACTTAAAACAGCTAACAGCGAACTGACAATGCCTGTGAAATCGGGCGGATAAAACCCCCCCACTTTCGTCTCGGTCACTCTTTCGGTTTTCAGCACAAAGCCAATGTCCCAAAATGCCCCTGTACCCAACGTTGTGTATGATGCCACGGTCTAACCTACTCACTGACGTTCGGCTCAAATGATACATTTTTTTAAATCAATCTAAATGACATAATTACTAGAAAAGGTGAAATTTATTAGGGGGAATAAAATAAAGGAAATAATTAAGCCCTCCCTTATCAGTTCTGGTCAGTACAACTGATAAGACTCGGAGTTTACAGGTCATCTAACGTCCACCGGAACGCACAAAAAAAACAAAAGATTCTAAGGAAGCAAAGTGTTGTTGGTCTTTTTAAAACATATTTAATCTGTGGGCTTACTCATTTCTTGAATATTTTTCAAACAATTTAATCTTTTTGTGTGTTGGTAATAAAAATAAAAATTTATTTCTCAGCATGTTGTATTGTGATTAACAATTAACTCAGGAAGTACTAAGGATTACGCAAGAAATAACAACTTACTATTAGAAACAAGAGGTATTATCTTTGCCTAAACCATCATATTGCGTTATTCACGTAATAGGCTTTGTGTGTCAAATGTTTTATAAAAAATAATACAAATTTACAGTTTTTCATTCTTATACTTACAGATTTAGGTAAATGTATGCTAAACACGTACTACCTATTTACCGAACCACTTTTGAGGCCAAGCTTTCAAGAGCTGCTTACTCTGTTATTGTTGCTTACAAATTGATCTTGAGTATATACGTTGGGAATGCTGTGTCGCATGAATGGGATTGTGATTTATTCTTCTTTCTTGCCACAATACTAATTCATATTCTTATTTTACTATATTATTACAAATTAGCAAATGTGTTATCTCTGGGCTTTCCATGGACCTGCATTCAACCCGGGGTAGAAAGATTTTAACCATGTTTACGATATAACAACCCCCTTTCTACTTAAACACACATAATATTTTATAATTTCTTATTAATGAAGATCTAGTTTTAATTGGATTTAACCTCAAAAATAAGATGGTAAATAATATTAAATGTTAAATCAAATTATTATGAATTCTAGAACATCCCCTGTCTAACTTTGCACATACATAAATAATTTCTTCTTAATGTAGATGTAGACTTTGTCATAACCTCAAAACTAAGATGGTAAATAATATTAAATGTATAAATCAAATTATTATGTTCATTGGAATACCCCTTCCTACTAAATACATTTAATGACTACGTTAAACCCCTGCGTGCTCCACACTCCAACCCAGTTGAAACCTTCTATACACATAATCATGTTATGTTTTCTTTATAATAAATGTGTAGGATTAATAATAAAACCCCAAAGCTAAGATGGTAAATAATGTTAAATGTTCAAATAAGATTACTATCGTATATGTCATAACAGCAGTTATAATAAAGGTTAAAAGAACCAGCGAGGCTCAGATCTACACTTTAATAAAAACCTGACCTAAAAGTAAGAAAACAAATAGTTGCTAGTGTGAAATCAGGTGTAATGGAAATATTACAGCAAAGAGCTGTTTTATCTGTTATTGTATTCAATTGGTTGCTATGGTAAGTCATCAATCTAGGCCTAGCTAAGATTTTTTTCTGACTAAATTTAAAAACATTGAAATACAAAATATTTTTATCAAAATGAATTATGGCCTATGCTACTCAGGGATAGTGAAGCCTTTTATTAGTAAAAGTATTTTTCCAATCGGTTCAGTAGTTCCAGAGATTACACATACACATACACAAACAAACAAAAAAATAGATGTACTTAAGACCACACTTTGGAAGTGATAACTTTTATGACCGATTTATATTTTTAGCAGTATTAATATTAGAGGAGAATAAGGGTCAACAAATTACACAAATCAAAATATTGTCAAGAAATATTATATCATATTTTGAAATTGCATAACTATAATATTATACTATAATAATTATAACATTATTAAAATATAATAACTAGTGGTTTTGGAAACAGTAGACCTCGCTCGTTGAAATAAAAAATGTAGATTTGATCTTAGGTTAAAAATAGTGTGCCAGTAAGGAAGTAAGCAGAAGGTTTAGCCAGTGACACATTATTTTGCAATTCCCGCGATTCCGGGGTTTCTAGTTCTCATTTTTTTCTTTTCTTGAGCTTTATTTTTTAACTGCTAAAGATTTTCTTTTAGAGGCATTGTGTTTTATTTAGGTTAATAATGCGTAAGATAGCTTAAAATATCGCGTTATAGAGGGACAACATAGAATTAAATATTTACATACTTAAATAACTAAAACTTAACAATGTATTTATAGTTCCATATCATATATCATATTCCAATATTAGAAATAACAATGTTAAAACGTCGTGATAGTGATATCAACCCATGTATCAACAATTCCCACGGTGTCCAACGGTCATTTTTGTATGTCCTTTATCGCCGAGAGGTTTCATTTGTTTCATCTCATTTTGTAATTCAAGTAAAGCTAAGCCAAATACTTTTATGAAATTTACACTGATAATTTACAAGTATACAGTTTAATTCTTTGATTTATTCTCTACACTTTCTTATTATTATATGTCATTTTTGGGCAACGGATATATTCCTAAATTACTATTCAAAACAGGCCTAGTTTTGTTAGCAGTCTTGTAGTAGGAACATAAAAACTGGTGTTTTCAAAATACGAAATTTGAAATTGATAAATATTTTTATACAGTTCTATTTAGAACTAAATTACGAAACGTTTTTACATTTATGAAAAAATTTACAATAACTTTTACTACTTTTTATGTAGGCCTAAAGTTGAACTTTTCCTTTCCTTACTGAACATGCTTGTTTCTTGGAGCTAATAACTTTGTTAATTTTACCTCAATAATTTTTTTACTGGCATATATGAATTCTTTGAACCTTTATCTACAAAAAAGCTATGCAACACTTTTGAACTGGTTTAGAATAAACGTGTAAAAACATGCTAGATAAAAGATTTTTAACAAATTTGAAGTTTACGGCCATTTTGTGAGCTTACCGTTAGAGGTACGGAAAAAAATCAAGTATACAATCTTGTTGAAAATCAAATTTTCTACCCGGAAAATGTCATTAGTTTTTAAATTCAACTTACGGTTGCACCACAAACTGGCTTTGGAAAAACCTTACACTGAGAGAAACGGTCCGGCCGCTATTTTAATTTGATTTAAGAGGTTAAAAATGAAAAATGGAAAAACCGTATAGACACATGGCTCGGCCTAGGAATAAGGAACATTCATGCAAATATCATTAAAATCGGTCAAGGCGTTTGTTTCAGCAAAAACATTTTTATTGTAACTAACCTCTAAGTAGTAAATG